>VXAU01003420.1:0-12615 GCA_013399695.1 Formicarius rufipectus | reverse complement strand
TGCCAGTTTAAACCAGCACAGTCACTGAACCAAGGAAACTGTCTGGGGTTACGAGGATGAGTTTCATCCCTGTGCTGATATCCCTCAAGGCTATAATGACTGACCTCCCCACTGCCAACCTGCATCAATATTTCACATTTCTCTTAAAAAGCTCATAGAGGATCAACAAAAATGTCTTCTAAGAGATAGACCACTACCTATCCAGTATCAAATGCAAGGACATGCAGGCTTCATGGCTAAGAATCACCAAACCAGTCTCTGGCATCAGGTGACACAGATACCACAGAATCAATTAGGTTGGAAAAGACCTCTGAGATCATCAAGTCCACCCTGTGACTGAACACCACCATGACAACCAGACCATGGCACTAAGTGCCACATCAATTTTTTCTTTAAACACCAGGGATGATGACTCCACCACCATCCCTGGGCAGCTCCTTCCAATACCAAATCACCCTGTCTGTGAAGAATTTCTTCCTAATGTCCAACCTAAACGTCCCCTGGTACAGCTTAAGACTAGGTCCTTTTGTCCTGTTGCTAGTTGCCTGGGAGAAGAAGCTGACCTCCACATGGCTACAACCCCCTTTCAGGTAGCAGAGTGATAAGGTCACACCTGAGCCTCCTCTTCTCCAGGCTCTATGGTTCAGGCTGGTGGCTGATCCCTCATCCTATATTCACTGTGATATCATGGACACACTGAAGATCCACCTGAGGTCTGGACAGTTTTGTGTGATGAGACATCCATCTCCTGAGCTCCGCTGTGTTCTGCACACAAAAAGGAACCATTTCATATAGCCCTTGCTCCCAGAGCCCATAACCAGTTCCTGTTAGCAACATCTTCCTCCTTGCTGTGAGCAGGAAAGGAAATCTCTCAATCTGGCAGAGCTTTTCCTGCAACTGTAGGCAAAGAAAACTATGTGAAATCCTTCACACATTCCATCTGGTGTCTTTTCTGACAGCAATAGCACTGGAAGTGATACATTTCCATCTATATCTGGGTCTCCTGCTTGGCAAGCAATGAATGCAATGTAATCACAAGTTTTATCCAGAAAGCTTCCTTGTCAGCAGAGGGATGAGCATGGAGCAGAGGAGGAGCATAAGGGCCGAGGTGCCTTGGTTACAGTCATACAGGGTCCCAGTGTGGTCACCATTGCCTTCAGCAGCAACACTGCCTTTCCAGTTGCATACCTTGGAGTTGAGATCTCTATGGTAGATGTTCTTGGAGTGCAGGTAGATCATGCCTCTGATAATGTCAGAAGCCAAGTCCACCTTTTCTTTTCATGTCAAAGCAATATCTTTGCTGGCCAAGAGCTCCTCCAGGCAACCCCCATTCACATACTGTGAACAGAGACAAAAAGTGGGTTGCACAGACTTCCCTGAAGCTTCTCAGGTGCTGAACCCTCCCCTGCCAATCCACAGTACCTCCACTGGGATGCAGATTTGGAATGCCACCACACCAGAGTCCCAGTATGTGGTTTGGTGCCAATAGCCATCCTGGTACAGCAGGTCCCTGCCAGGCCCTGGGCTTGGCCCCACTGCAGGAGGGCTTTCATAAGCCTGACATGGTCCTTGCTCATGGGCTACAAACCGGAAGGAAACAGCCCAGCAGGGCTCAGTGAACACCTTCTGCCTTCAACAGCATAGGAACAAGGTGAAACCTCCCTGGTATCAACCCAGGTTTTTCCATTAGACCATTTTCCATTCCACAGCCCCACTGGAGATCCTACAAGTCAGCAACTGCTTTGCCTTCTACTCCTGCCCTTCAGCCTTGGCTCCTCTTCTACCTGCCAGCTGGCCCATTCTGGCCCTTTGGTGGCACCAAGCCAACCTGAAATATTCTTTGTCTATCCCACTTGAACATCATGGCCTTGCAGTGATGGTGCCCCACTCCAGCAGTGTGGCAGGAAAGACCAAAAGCCCCTCCAAGGCAATCTTGCTAGTCCAGAGCCATTCACAGGTGCAGGACTTAGACACAGATACACATAACAGGCTATCTATCATCCTCCCTGCCAAAGAATTGCATGGTCCTTGTCTGTCCATAAGACAAGCAAGAAATCATTACCTTCAGAAGGGGGTAGAGCTTGTCATCCTTCACACATATTCCAAGGTACCTAAGCAGAAGAACACATACAAAAAACCCGAAAAAAGCCATCAAGGTTCAGCTCAACTACTCATTGCAGAACTGTCTTGCAGACACCAAGTGTCTAAGTTTAGAGAATTTAGAAAATTTATAACTAAAGCAGATAGACAAGTCTCCTTTAATTTCAAAACACATTTTAATTAAGATATGATAAATGGAAGGATAACAGTTCCTAGCTATGATATATATATCTACATATGTATTCAAGATAAACAAAACAACTAGGACTAAACGAGTAAAAAACCCCTGAGCCAAACCCTTCCCCCCTCCAGTCTCTGTCCCTGTCGGGCTCAGTGGTATTTACGGGCAGTAGGCGATGAGATGAGTGGCTGGTGCTGGGTTGCCCCCAGGGATTGGTGGATGGGAAGAAAGGCTTTGGCGTGTCCCTCCAAAAGCTGTGCAAATCCCTCTGTGGGGTCGGTGGGGAGAAAAACCTCTCAGGAAGGGCAAAGGGCTGGGATCCTCTTTCCCTCGGCTTGTGGTCTGTTGGCCTCTGGGCTGGAGCCTCCGATGTAAAGATCCCTCATGTCTGGGCTGGGCTCCCTCAGGAAAGCCCGATGTAAGGGCCCCGGCTAGCGATGTCGTCTCCCTCTCTCTTGGGCACAAGGAACTCCACAAAATCCAGGAATTGGGGAAAAAAAAAACATGAGGAAAACAAGGAAAGAAACCAAACTCAGGCAGAGGTTTCTCCCTGAGCCGTCTCTCCGCTGCCAACTGCCAAAACCAGAGTGTCCGCTTTCCCCCTCCATAAATCACCGGTCCCTTACTCCTTTTGTTAGAGGCAATGGATGAAGATAGGCCCATTCGCTCCTCATTCTGGTGGTAGGGGGAAGAAAAAGTCCACGAGATTCTAACACTATAACACCAAGTCAGCTCCATCCCCTGCCAGTGCCCAGAGCTCTTGGACAGAGGATGTGCCCACCTGACAATGTTGGGGTGGGACAGCTTCTGCAGCAGGCTGATCTCACACACAATCACCTCTTGGTCCACATCATTCTTGTAGATCTTCACCACCATCACTTTACAAGCAGCAGCCTGGGTCACCTGGAGCCAAGGTTGGAGCAGGACATGTCTTAGCTTCCAGAGGTCAGACAGACCTGCACAACAGCATCCCTTCCCAACCAATGGCCTGAATCTCATTTCCCTGCTGCACAGGGATTTGCACACTCACTTGCACAAGTGCAAGGCACTGTCCCTTCCATATAAACTTGTTATAGGTTCAGAATAATGGAATTTTTTCTTCCCCCACCGCCAGAATGAGGCGCAAATGGGCCTACCCCAGTCCATTTGCCTCTAACAAAGAAGCAAGATTGACCGGTGATTTAGGGTGGGGGGAAGCAGACAGACTCGGTTTTGGGAGTTGGCAGTGAAGAGACGGCGGAGAGAGAAACCCCTGAGTTTGGTTTCCTTCTTTGCCTTTCCTGGTGTTTCTTTTTCCCCATACCTGGATTTTCACGGAGCCGTTTGGATTGTTTTTTTTTTACTTTGCCCGAGAGAGAGAGAGGAAGACATCACTAGCCAGGGGGGGCCCCTTACATCAGGCCTTCTGTGAGGGAGCCAGCGGCGGCCAGCCCAGACGTGAGAGAATTTTTACATTGGAAGCCCCAATCTTNTGTGTGGGGGGGGGGTTGATTCAGGAGTTTTTTATTTGTTCAGTCTTGGTTGTTCTGTTTTTATCTTGAATATACATATATATATCATAGCTAGGAACTGTTATCCTTCCATTTATCATACTTTAATTAAAATTTGTTTTGAAATTAAAGGAGACTTGTATCTCTGTTTTAGTTATAAATTTTTCTAAGTTATCTAAACTTAGACAAAACTCCACTCCAGATCCCTACCTGGGTGGCAGGGGACAGCTAGGTCTCTCCAGTCCCAACACAGCATAACACTGTTTCTCTGTCAAAATTTATGTGTTCCTTGAGCTGGAGCAGTTTCTCAGCCTCCACTGGCTTGTCCAAGAGCTGATTTTTCCCAGTTGCAGCCTGCCCCACATCTCCATTCCTACTTCCTACCTGGGTCTGATCACTGTACAAGGCTCCTGGCCACATTACTCAACCCAATTTCTTTTGCAGCCTAGCTCCCTTCTACCCAGGCTCTGCCAGATAGATACAATGAAGAAAGCAAAGAGCCAGCTCATTTCATGCTGACCTGAAACACTGTGATGGATTTCCCTGAGACATATCACTCCTAAGGCTTCCCCCAGCCAGGGGTACTGGAAGGTAAAGGACAGAAAACAAAATGCTTTTCCCCACCTTACAACACTGAACAGACCGAGCAGACATTTTTAGGAGATTTTCTGCTCCCCAGGGAAGTACCAGGGCTGGTCAGTGCTGAACACGGAGGGTTCATAGAGGGGATCCCTGACTCTCAGCCATGACAGAACCACCCAGAGCCCCTGCACTGCAGCTTATGTTATCTGGGTTGCCAGTCCAGACCACCTCATAGGTCCTTTAACATTTCCATCCTCAACATCTGTTTTGAGAAGACTCATGTATCAGGTGCGGCCCCACACTGATAGCCTGACAACTCCTCCGAGGCTAGCAGAGAATCCAACCATGTGTTTAATTTTCTCTCATTTTGAGGTTTGTGGGGATTTGTTTGTTTTAAGGAAAAAATAGTTTTGACACAGCACGAGCTGCCTTAAGAGCGGCGCTCTTAAAATAGTCTCCAAATGTCACCCATCGGTCCCTGTGAAGGGTCACTCTGTGAGTAAGTTTACCACCCCGGTAAGGAGAACAAAGAGCAGCACATAAAACATACCTGGGCTGGAAGGAGAGATGGGCCCATTATAATTAGGGTCACAACACAAACTATCTTGGGAGCAACATGAACTGCTACTTCCTTTCTGAAGGAACACAACCTGACCATCAGTGTTGTCACTGGAATAACTCTGCCTCTACTGGGGAAGGTCATGAGGAAGCCAGAGCTCTGACACCCTCACCTGAAAAGACTTCACCACAGACTGTAGGTCACCGATCAAATGGAACTGATCATTAACTGTAATTGCACAGATACTAGAGATATTGTCTGTTGTCTTTGCCCACAGAATGTGAGTGCCTGTATGAATACAGGGAGCAGCTGAAATCTGGAAAAGCTGGAAAACTTTCTGAAGAGCCAATACTGAGCTCAGTGAGACCTATTAGCTCTGCCCAAACTCTGGCAGGACACTGAGCCATGCTGAGCTTCCAGGAGAGGCTGCATTTCCCAGCTGTATACCAGCAGAGTTCACAAACAGAGCTCACCTGCATGGGTGGTGGGTCAGTGACCACTGGGGTGGTTCCTGTCTGCAGGGCAATGTGAAGACCAGCCTAGGTAGACCCAAACCCTAAAAAGAGTAATGCAAGAGATGGGCAACTGTAATGGGCTCAGAGGCCTCTTCCAAGACCACAGGCCCTATGTATTTGCTCTTGCCAACCTGGAGCAGCCCTTGGGCCACTCTGAACCCCATGAAGTGTCCAGCTTTGTCCTGGATGGGTGTGAGGACCAGGAAAGTGCAGAGGGGCCCCCAAGGTACTCACATTTCATGCTAACAAGTGATGAGGGCTAAAGTGCCTTGAATGAATAAATAAAGATGAAAATATGACACTGAAAAGTTGCAGGACAGGGAGTGGGACTGTGCTTCCTAACAGATGTGAAGCTTTGAGCAATGCCTTAAACCAGCCTCCAGAAAAAGAAGTCACTCTGCATTTCTGTCCTGCTTTGAGCATCTCAGACCTCTGTGCATGAGAGCAGCTGTAGGAGATCACTCAAGCTATGAAGATTGGAAGAAACAGATGAAGAAAGAAGACCAGGACAACAGACGCCGGGAATCTGCTTAATTAGAAACTATTTAGAAACTGCGTTATTTGCACGGGTTCCCTTTAATATGTATCCCCACCATGTCAAACTGTTACCTGAGCGGGACTGCCCGGCCAGCCCTGCCCCTTGTATCCCTATGAATGTATCCCCTGTCCTATCTCCTCCCGCCCTGGGGACCTGCCTGTCTCGGGACCCTTCCCTTCCCCCGTTGGCTAACCGGGTTCCCTTGCCACCCCCACCCTGGGGGGTATTATAAGTCTTTGTCACACTGAATAAACTGCTTCTCTCATCACCACCCAACCTGAAAGGACCCACGTGTGATCTGTACCCTCCCCAGTACAGGGGTTTCCCAGCACCGGCCCCAGGCCACAGGCTGTGAGGAGCTGGTCCCACCTATCTCAAACCCTGTCAAGCAGCCAATGGAAGATTTATGCTTTCCCCAAGGGAAACTCATACTTGAGTATCTCTTTACTGCACATTCAGAAACTAAGGCAGAGAAAGAGGGAAAGTACCTCGTACTCAGGTCATGGAATACACAACCCACCGAGCTGCACGCTGTGCCCAGACCACTTGAGCCTGAATCACCAAGTAGAACCAAGTGAATCCTTCCTCCTCAGCCAACCCACAAATAACAACTTTGGCTTATCCAAAGTACAAAGGATGGTAAAGGCAGCAGGCAGCCAGCACAGCAGTGCTAGCATGCTGGGGAGGCTGTGTCCCTGAAGTGGCAGCACTTTGAAAGAGCATCTGTTGGCAAAGAGCCCCAAAAGGCCATCACTGGTGATGCTTCCCAACAGGAGTGCTGCTGTCCAGGGCAGGGAGTTCATGGGGCACTGGCTGATCCAAGAGCACTGCAAGTCATCACAGTATTCAGTTATAGCTGCGCTCCTTGTTCCAAGTGTCTTCTAATCATTTGATGTCGGGATGTAGGGAGACTTGACTCTCAACATGAGTGGTGATCAAGTATCAGTTTATTGATTGACACATTACATTCTTATATGGCATATAATGAGCTAATACATATTCTGCAATCTAAGCATTTATTGGATGCTTCTTTAAGGGAAAACCACACCTTCTCTCATGCCTTTCTAATCACAACATTCTGTTATCATGTTCAGCTGAAGCTACTCAAGCCAGACTCCCTCACAGCCAACTGCAGCATGCCCGTGTAACCCTTTAATAGCCAAACTAAAATTCAGTCCCCATAATTCCCCTGTTCTTCTTTAAGCAAGCCATGTTTGATTCATTAGCTGCTTAACTGACTTTCATACAATCCATAAAATGCATTGTAATATACATGGTACAGTCATTAAAATCACTAATACAACTATCACTATTACAATCTACGTTTTACTAAGTCAAATAACCAACCTACTAGACCTAAACCTTTTAAACAGTCATCAAATGCAGAGATGGTAACAGTTAATTTTTTCATACTATCTTTCAATGGTCTTAGCGAGTTATGTATAGATACTGAATGATCTAATAAATTCAAACAACACATTCCCTCAAAATCTTTACACCTGTGTCCTTGTGCCAAAAGCAAAAATCAATAGCTGCTCTACTATGTAATATAACATGCCTAATACTATCTACATCAGTGGTTAATTCATCTATTATTCATGAGGTTATATGCATTTGCTTAGCAGTCTAGCAACCTAAAGTTTAATTGCAAAGCTTTAGCTGTGCCTACCAGGAGCTTTTTGCAAATGAAGCTATGACATTTGTAGGGGTATCCCAAAATTGAATATATTATTACAATCTGACCCAAAGTGCTTGAGCTCTCTTATGCTGGGTTTAATGTGCTGCATCCCACAGATCTTTAAAGCATAGGATAAACAATGTTAATTTACCAATGTAACAAGGCTTTCACTGGATGAAGCAGGATACTTCCCCAGGCACAACTGCTACAAATGAGAAGGTATTCTATAGGGCACATTCAGAAAGGATCTCCTGGAGTAGCTAAGGACAAACAGAAATCTGTCTGCTCAGCTTGTTTTGCCCATGTGACCCACATATTTGGTCTTGGGTCTGTGCAGTGGAAGACATCTATTTGCCCTGTGTTCAAATGAATCAGCACAATACCTGCATACATTCCATTCAATAGGAAATGGAACAAAGGAGAGAAGAAGTTAAGCAGAATCTTCAGTCCTTGCAGAAGTTGAGAAACGAAAAAGATATCTTCCTAAAACTACTTCTGAAAACCTGCCAACTGTCCTCTTGATCTCCCCAGGCACGATTGTTGTTATTATGTGACTAGATAACCAAACAAATGAATCAGGTAACATATAGCTAAACTTGGCACAATACCTCACATCTTAATGTTAACTCTCCCTTACAAACACAACAATTCTAATTTCTATCAGCATATGTTACATTACTAAACTCCCAAATACCCTCAAGTCCTTCAAAAAGGAAAGATGTTCTCTGTTACAGTCTTTGGAGACACTGGCTTCAGGCTGGAATTCCAGTCGCTTTGACAATCTCTGTAGACAGCTCTGCAATCACTGCTTTTTGTTGCCAGCTGGTAGTAGGCTTCAGATCTTGTGGGTGAGTCCCCTTACTGGGCACTTACAGCAGTCTGTGACCTGTAGAGACACAACTGTATCCTCTGCCAGTAAATAGTAATGCACTTGGACCCTATTTACACCCAGAGGCTCTGTTCCCCCCTTAATCTTTTAAAAGGAAATACTGTTCTTCTAGAAAAGCTTTGTAGGCATTAATACTATACAATAAACTTAATACAATAACATAACTAACAATAAAAATAACTAAAATCATTAGAGCACTTGTACAAAGTAAGAATTATCCACAATTCATCAAAACTAACAGCATAACTACCTTTCAAAACTAACAACACAAGTTATAGCTAAATATCACCTAAAATATTTTCTAAAATTGGTAAATTCACACAATTGCTATCTATCTTAACCTTAACTTTATTAATAGAGCTCTCTTCACTTATATCATTCTGCAGAATATTAGCAGACTTATTCTCAGTTTACTGCTAGCCAAGGTCAAATTGCAGATTCCACTGTTATCAGTGAGGCTTCTTTCTTGTCTTAGAACTGCTCTCTGACACCTGGAGCAATAAATCTTCTACAAAACTACAATGAATTAAATGTGAGACACAGGAAAGAAAACTTAGCACACTAATTAAAATAAAGAAAAAACATTAACACTTCAGTTAAAGCTAAACTAACTATTGTTCTTAAAACTTAAACTAAAGGTAAAAATATCTATCCTTTGTATTTAGGTTTCTTAATTAAGCAATTCTTGGGTGAACTGTCTCTGAATAATCAGAGTTTATAGAGCACACACTCTTAAAATCTCTACAACCATACCTATGAGCTAAAGATGTTAATAATGACTCTAATTTGCAAAGTGATTACAGGCAAATACTACTCAGATGGTCAAAGGTACTTCAGTAAGGACATATGACTGTTATCATTTAAACAAGGAATGATACAGCTGCATGAAAAGTTAAAGGTATCCATCACAGAGTTCAACCTGTGGAACAAAACATTATTTTAATCATTGTGATGATTGTACTTTCTGTAGAATTTAGGATCTCTCTGTTGCTATAACATCTCTTGAGGTGCGGAGATTCCTCGGTAAAGCAAGTTCTTCTCACAGTTAGAGCAATTACAGTCTTATCTTGACAGCTTTATGAGCATAGTGTTTTACGATGTTCTTTCTTAGCAATTAACTCCTGTCAGCTGCACTCAGCCTTCTGAATAGAAATCAAAATCTGTCTCAGTCCGATATCCTGAGAAGCCATCTCCCAGTGATGCTTTGCGGGGACAACGGAAGCAGGTGACAGGGACTCGATGTGACATGTCACCAAGTTTCCGGAAAGAAGGCTGTCCATGGTGGCACTGTCTGTCTGTCCGCCATCTTGGAATGATGCACTTAAAATTTCTCTGTTTGCTTTAAGAAGGATAGCTTCCATGACCTCTCAGAGAGAAGGGCTAATAAAAACACAACCAGATTAATTTCCTGCGCCTGTTCAGATCTTTCTGCTCTGACTCCTTGCGTGCAAGATTTACAGCCAAGACCTGCATCTCTGCTGCTTGTGAATTAACCCGTTCGAGTAACTTTTCAGAATTTTCAGTCTGCATTTGCTCTGGAATCTGCAGCTTTTCAATCGATCTCTCTTTTAAGGTTTCATATACAGCTGCTCTATCCCCTTCTGGGACCGAAGCATTCTCAGACTACACTGAGGGTGTTACCGTGCTCCCACAGTCAGCTGATTCTAATGGGATACTCGGGACAGTGCTATTGCTGACCCCAAACTCCTCAGGTCGAACGGTAGGACGAATACACTCCTCTTGACCCTTGTTCTCATCACCCTCCCCACAGGGGGAAAGAGTGGGCCAGTCCTCTGAAGCTGTCAGGGGCAGCAGGGATGGCGGAGGTGCCGAGGGGTCTGCTCCAGCATTAACTGCTGTTACCAGAGCTGCTTTCCCTTTAAGGCTAGAGGCACCGAGGTGCTCGGAGGCTGCTGGTAAAGCCTTCCCCTCAGCGTAATGTTGTTTTAAGGCATTTATGACCACACGCCATGATTTACTGAGATCTCCCGCAGCCTTATCATCTACCGCCTCTTCCCAAAGCTTATCCCCGTATCTACGCCATTCATCTTCATCGAAAACCGTATTTGGGTCCACAAAACACCCTTTTGCAACCCCAAATGTAACCAGTCCTGTCAGTCCCTTATTTATATCTATCCCTGTCTTGTCGCTTTTATAAAAAGCATTTGAGTAAATCTGTCGCTGCTTGCCTTTCATACCTCGTCCGTGCACGGTTCAGCCTTTGCGAAGACGTCGGCAGTGATTGTCGGCGAGGGCCCCCCTCTAGGGTCACCCTGGGGCGCAGAGCTAATGAGTCTTCTCTAAGTCACTCACAGCGCGATGTTATCCGAGTCTCTTGTATAAGGTCGCTTGGGGCGCGGGGCCAGCTGAGACCCTTTCTTAAGGTGGCTCAAAAGGCCAGCTCTTGTATCACCTCCTGGGCTGCTCAGGACTGACTGGAAACTACACCGGACCGTGACTCGCAGGGTATATTCCGGACCATGGATCGCAGGTTCCGCTGCTCTAGGGACTCCTGTAGGGTGTCCGTAGGGGTCCTTAGTCCCTGTTTTGGGGCGCCATTTGTCGGGATGTAGGGAGACTTGACTCTCAACATGAGTGGTGATCAAGTATCGGTTTATTGATTGACACATTACATTCTTATATGGCATATAATGAGCTAATACATATTCTGCAATCTAAGCATTTATTGGAGTTTCTTTAAGGGAAAATCACCCCTCTCATGCCTTTCTAATCACAACATTCTGTTATCATGTTCAGCTGAAGCTACTCAAGCCAGACTCCCTCACAGCCACCTGCAGCATGCCCGTGTAACCCTTTAATAGCCAAACTAAAATTCAGTCCCCACAATTTGACCCATAGCTTTTGATTTAAATTTTATTTCTTTATGTTTCTTTTTCAGCTTCTACTTCAAGAAGTTATTTCATTTTCATTCAAGATCTGTGTCTCCATCCTGCCTACAGATGGAATTTCATTCACTGCCAGGGCAAGAGCAAAAGGTTATGTACAGAGGAAGGAACAGCTATTACTCTGAAAATCTGCTAGATAAGGGAACCAGAAAACGATGGCAACAGCACTCTGTGGAGGTGGGGAAAGCAATTACAGAGGGAAGCTGTGGCACAGAGAGGTGTTTGTTATGTATTGCAAAGAGCTGCAATAGGCCCATGAGATCCCCTTGAATAGCTTTACAGCAATGTCCCTTGGCCTGAGGCTCACCCAAAGGCTCTATAACAGCACCAAGACCAGATGCTGAAGAGGAAGAGACAGTGCCTTGAGACAGCAAAGTGCGTTAATTTATCTGACTTGCAAATCTTCTGCCTTTCTATGGAAGAATACTGGGCTATGGACAGCTTTGGCCTTGAGAGGATGCAGCTGTGGGTCTGGGAAAGCAGCAGAAAACACCACCTGCGTCCTTGGGCCAGCCCTGGGAAACCAGAAGAAAGTAAGAAAACAACCAATAATATGAAGAGAGTGTTTTGAAATTTACCAGCATGAGGAGAGATGCTGACCACCTATCAGATGATGGACTAAGACTGATGGACAGGAACACCTAGCCAATGAGATGTAGCACAGACATGTGTGGTCAGTAGTAAAATAGTATAAAAGATAAGCTTGTAGTTAATAAAAGGCGTTTGTCACTTGCTTTTGCTTTTGTTTTTGACTGACAAAGTCTGAGCCTGTGTTTTTAGTCTGTCACACCTTTCCATGGCCAGATCCTACCAGCCTTGCTCCAGTAGTTTCGCAGCTGGGCACATATGCCTACACCAACCAGGGACTTCACCCTGAATGTGTCAGAGCATCTTATGCTGGCCTTGGAGAATTGTAATGTTCTGGTATTCATCACAGGGCTGATCAAGCTAAGGAGCTCAAGACAATGGTAGAATCAGGCCCATTTTTTTTCTGCTGCATCTGTGTCACATCCCAACAACCAAGAACAGGGTCAGCAGCCACATTATGGAGAACTGCTGGAAAGAGGGCAATGTGGGCAAACCTGGCCACACTGCAAAGCAATGTGACTGAGATGACAGCTGAGTCTTGCTTCCTAATACAAAACACCTCCTTCTGTGTTGGGTGGTGGGATGATCA
>VXAU01003415.1:0-43336 GCA_013399695.1 Formicarius rufipectus | reverse complement strand
GAGGGCTCGGCGGGCCCGCGGTGCTCCTCCAGCTGCCCCTCCCGGTGCCTCCCCCCGGTTCGCCCCGCCGGCGGTACTCGGACGCTGAGCGGGGCTGCCGGGTGTGCCCGCTCCTTGCCCGCGTGAGCTTGGCCTGTCCCCAAGGCAAACCCCGGCCTTTTCAAGTTACGTCTTCCTGATTTGTCCACGTATGGGCTTTGTTCTCTGCATCCGTTTGCAGCTGCATTGCTTATGTGCTGGGTTTGTAGCACCTGCACATGAACAGCCTGATAAAAGTAAAAAGATAATGGGTGAAGCCTGTCTCAGCTGCTCTTCCACGTCGGCTGGGAAGTCAGGGTTTGTGCAGTTTCTCTTACGTCACTGAGATGCTGCAGAAATCCTGTAGTGTTATACACAACTTATAATTTTAGTTTCTAGACTGTTGGGAGAATTTGAACACGTTTTTCTTGTCTATGTATTTGCCTGCTTGTGGTTAACTGCTTGAGTAAGTGCAGTGTGGTTTGAGTTTGCATATGATGTACTCCTGTAATTGGAAGATTTGAAGGAGGAGCACCTCCTTAATGGCATCTGTTTGTCAGTTCTGGTGGCAGTGGTTGTCCTCCACAGCTCAATCCAGTTGGTGCTGTTCAGGGGTCAGCCCTGCTTCCAGCCAGTTTTTAAGGAGAGCTGGGGCCCTGAAGTGGTCACAGGCTGAGGGAGATGTGGATGGTCCCTAAATGCCAGGTAGCTGCTGCACAGGATTAACTTTCCAGCATGTCAGTAAAAAACTTCATGAGAAGGCACAACCTTTTGTAATCTAGCAAGTCCAAGTTACAAAATTCCTGTGATGTGCTCATTAATTTTGGACAAGAAATGCCAGTATAAAATTTCACAACTACTAACACCTGAACCACAGATCAGCTTTTCAAGATGAGCAGTTACAGTCAGCCCTGTGTTGTCTGCAGTTAGGGGTCCACCTTTGGGGTTGCCTGGGCTTCAGGAGATAACATACATGGGACAGCTCCTTTGAGTTCTTGAAGTGCATTATTTTTTGCTTTCAAAGGTCCTGTGCTCCAGGTAATTCATCTTAACTCTTACTCTGTGTTACTTCTAGAGGGGTAAGTGTCTCTTACAGAGCATGAGCACTGTGCCAGGGTCACAGGTTAACAAACACAGAGCAGTCATTCTTCAACCTGAGGGAAGGAGTTTTATCGTGTGTGGTGCACAGGGACCCTTCCTCAGCAGATGAGACTGTGGATGCCCAACGTTTGGGCACTGAGAGGTCGTGTGGCAGCAGATGACACGTTCTGCTTGCCTGGTTTGTGTTCTGTGGGTGGATATCAAAGGCAGTCTGATGTTTTTTCCTCTTTGTGGTTTTAGATTTCTGACACACTGAAGCGCTTTGCAGTGAAAGTAACTACAGCCAGCGTGAAGGAACGGAGAGAGATCCTCAGTGAGCTGGGAAAATGCATTTCTGGGAAAGGTAAATCTTGGGGGGTATTGTCCTGCTTACCAGGGTGGAGCAGAATGTTGAAATGTTCTGTTCCAAATGCTGTTTGAGGGAGGAACTGGCAACATATGCTGCCTGTACTGTGTCACAGCATTAATTCTAAGCGTGGAGGTTGTAGGTAGCACAGAACCCCAGTTTTTGGCACATGTGCTTTTTCCAGTCAGTAGCTGTAGCATTCTGTGTATTAGTTCTTCATTAGTGTATCAGTTGCCTGTTTCTCTCCTGACTCTTAGTGTCATTTTCTCTCATTTTCTGAAGATTGCTGCACCAAGTGTTCTGATTTTGCCATTATTTAAAAAAATGTGCTCAAAATGTGTAAAAAGAGCCACCCTTTGCTATGATCCTTGCAAGCAATTTCACAGACATGATGTGAGCAGTTTACTGATACCAGATGTGGAGTGAATCATGTTTTGTTAAAGCTAAAGAGTTCAGTGATTTATGAAGAAATATTTTGAAATTGTTACAGATCTTCCAGAGGGTGCAGTGAAAGGCCTTTGCAAACTCTTCTGCCTTACTCTGCATCGATACCGGTGAGTACATTGATGTGGAAAGGCTGCATTATTTAATTGTATTTGCATGTTTATTAGTTAGACTGTTCTGGAGCATCTGGAAATGTTGGTATGCAACATCACACAGATGTATGTGACACTGAAGGATATCATCTTGTAATTAGGCTCTCTGGGTAGGTTTGACTCGAAAAAGTTTTGCAGCATTTACCTTGTGTTTCACCTTTACTTTTGAAATTAAAAGGTTCATCCTGTGCTTCAGTTTGCAAGAATGAACACCTGTGTTCCTTGTGAAGCAACACTGAGGTGTCTTTTAGATGCCTTTTAGACACTTTTGGGTGTGACTGAATCCTGACCTGTTGTAGAGGAGCTGTTCAGAACCCGTTTTCTCTGCAGCCTCTACATAAAAGCTGCCACTTGCGAAAGGGAGTGCAGCTTTCCACCAGAACAGCAAGGATGCAATAGTTATTAGCTCAGCTGGTGAACTGAGAAAGCAGAGCCCTGTGTGTGTGCAGGGGGGGTGTTGAGGGTGATGAGGGGGTGCTGGCAGGCCTGTGCTGCTCACTGAGCCCCGTGTCCCTGCAGGGATGCGGCGTCCCGCAGAGCCCTGCAGCTGACCCTTCAGCAGCTTGCAGAGTCCCAGCCGGAGGCTACGGCAAAAAACCTCCTGCACTCACTTCGGTCTTCAGGGATCGGCAGCAAGGCTGGAGCTCCCAGGTGCTGGATGAGTGGCTTTGTGTGGAATGGGTCTGATTGCTGGCAGTTGCTCCTCTTCAGGGTGGTTCTTCTGTTGCTGCTTGGCAGAGGTGTTAAAAACCTTCAGAGACAAAGCTGTTGATGCCGTTCAGATGTTCCTCTCTTACCCTTTTCTTGTCTTCTGGGAAAGCAGTGGAGCTATCCTGGTATTACTGCTGGTGGGTTGGGTCTGAGTGATGATTTTGCCTTTGTTAAACTTCAAGTCTGTAAAGATGAGGAACAAATTCTTTTACCAAGAAACGTTCTCTGAAAGTTTTAGGAAAGGGGATTTCCTTGCTGATCAGTTGTTCAGGTGGTGGAATTCAATTCCTTAGTATAGACAAGGAGATAATGAAATTGGAAGCTGAGCTGAGCAACACACTCTTCTCTTATGGTAGCTTGTGGAAACACTCGTGTTTCCTAAGAGTGACTTAGGGTATTGCTGAGCTGACACAGGCCACAGAGTGCCTCCTGCAGTGGCTCCATGGCTGAATTGAAGTGCAGCTTCAGAAAAATCTCTAATCTTGGTTTCAAAGCTTGCAGTGATGGGATATTTACCCTTCAGTCGTGGTGGCTGGCCTTGTGTGGAAGGACACCATCCACATTTTTTCACTTTGAGGTAGAGATCAAAAGGGGGTGAGGATTCTCGGGGAGTTGTGAGGTGGGATCTGTTACCTGGAGCCAGAGGGAGGGGGTGAGAGTTGGCAGAAACCAGAACCAAGCAGTGTGCCAAGAGGGAGTGTGAGCTGAGGAAAGATTTGGCAATCTAAGGCTGGAAAGCTCTGACAGTAAAGTTGAGCAGCAGGTGAGAAATCTTCAGTCATTTTTTGGGCCCTCTCAGTTGGCAAATTATTTAATTCTCATTTTTGTAATGCCACTGGGAAGATCCAAAAATGGTCTGTCTTCTGCTGAAGTTTCTCATTCCCAGCAGACAAGCCTTATCTTATTTTGTGCCATTTGGAAGCTCTTGAGTGTCAAACCAGAGCTGAAACAGCTTCTGAGGGCTGATAATTTCCTTTCAAAGCTAAGGCTTTAGCTGCACTTTTGTGTGATAAAATTGCCTGTCAGTCAGGTGATGTTCTGACTTGGTCAGGGATGGTCTAGTAGATGCAGATTTCATCCTGGGAGCTGTAGATTTACCTCCCTCTCCTGTCTGTACCACAGTAAGAGCAGTGGATCTGCAGCTCTACTGGCACTCTCCTGGACATGCCTGCTTGTACGCACAGTCTTTCCAACGCCTGACAAGAGACAGGGAGAAACCTGGGAAAAACTGGTAGGTTCTTTTTGGTTTGCAGAAATATCCCTTTGGAGATAAAGATGTTAGAAATATTTAAGTCCTTAAGCTGCTGAAATGTTGCAAATAAATCTGAATGTAACTGATAACACCAAGTTAAAATCCAGGTTTACATGAAAATCTGTTGTATTTTGATCTCTTCTGTTCTGGAGAAAACAGGAGATGTATAAAACATGACAGTGGGGCAGTCTTGCAGCTGTCTATACAAAGGTGCCTGTGAGGTGTGTCTGCAGCATGACAGGAAGTCCTTGTGCCTCCCTTGAAACATCTGTATATGATACACAGTGCCAAGTAGCTTTTTGCTTTTCACCTCCTTTAACAATGTGAACGTGTGACCATGCTCACAGCACCTTGGGGTATAGCTGAACTCATTTTAAGATTGTCATCTGATATAGATTGCTGTTTTCAAAGGTGGGGTTTCCAGAACTGTTATTCTGGGTTCTGCAAAGAGGTGCCTATGGGATGAAAGCAATGGCAGCCTGTTGGAAGGATTTACATGACCTAAGGACATTCTCTTAAGCAGATTCAATTAATCACTGGCATTTGGAATGTCTTGTTTGATACAAGTTCTCTCAGAAGCAGGTGCATGAAGGTTTACTTGGCTGTTGGCAGGTGGAGGTTCAATGTTTGCTCCTTTTGGAAGTCCTGGGAGGTTCTCATAAGCAGGCAGTGGATGGGGCTGTGAAGAAATTGAACAGACTCTGGAAAGAGGTGATGTATCCCTTATGTGACATATTCAATAGCTATTCTGGGTTCTGTGGTGTTAACATGCTCTTTTTCTCTTCAGAACCAGGGTCTGGTGG
The DNA here is from genome assembly GCA_013399695.1 of Formicarius rufipectus. NCBI lineage: Eukaryota > Metazoa > Chordata > Aves > Passeriformes > Formicariidae > Formicarius > Formicarius rufipectus. The sequence goes on along the minus strand of VXAU01003415.1, from coordinate 38,509 downwards.
ATCAGTACCTGTCTGTCGTTCTTGGTCTTGAACCAAACCAGAGTTATGCTGCAATGCTGGGACTTGTGGTGCAGTTTTGCACAGCCCAGAAGGAGATGGATATTATTAAACGATACAAGGTACATCTGTTGTACTACTGTTTTTCTTGTGGAATAAGAAGCATCACTTGTCATCATGGAGAAGGGGCTGAACAGATGTCTCGGTGAGGCTGGTACTTTGTATCTGTCCCTGAATCTGTCAGTTCAGTTCTTCTGACTGTAACAGCTGGGATGGTTTTGTAGAGGAGGTGCCAGATTTGTGGCTGTTTCGTGCTGCCTGGGCCTTTCTGTGGATGGCCAACACTGCAGCTTCCTGCCTTCTCCCTGTTGTGGGAATGAAAGGCAGCAAGTAGTTCTCAGTGTGGTTTGAGTTTTGGGCTCAGGATAGATCAGGGAGCACTAATCTCTGCTTGACTGGCTCATGTGGGGGTGGAAGCAAAGCTGCTGTGTAGGGGGTAGGACAGCCTTCAAGAGGAGAAGGAGGTGGGGGATCCAGCTTGGCTTCCTGATCATGTGCTGAGTGCATGTTACGGTGTGGCTGTAATATGGTGTTTCCTCTTCAGAGTGCTCTCCTGGATTTCTACTTGAAGACCATCCTTATGAGCAAGACAAAGCCTCAGAAGCACGTGCTGGTGAGACAGTGCTCCAGCGGGGTGTGTGCTGTTGTTGGGTGGGCAGTGCTGGCCGTGGAGCTGAGCGCTCTGTTCCTTTGCAGGACAGCTGCTCCCCGCTCCTCCGCTACCTGTCCCACACCGAGTTCAAGGACTCTGTTCTACCAACCCTGCAGAAATCTCTGCTACGGAGCCCTGAGAATGTAGTTGAAAGTGAGTCTGTCGTCTCTCTGCGTTGCTCTGTCAAAGAGCCCGAGTAGCTGCTCCTTGGAGGTCTGGAGCTGTTGGGGCAGTGTCTCTCTGGACTGTGCTGCTGGTCCTGTGAGTGCAGACAGCAGGATTGTCTGACATGTGAGGGTTGGATGTGGAGAAGCAACATTTGTGGTGTGATCCCAAGTGTCAGGGTATGTGATAGCTACTGTTTGCACCAAGGACAGCATTTCACAGCTGAGTACTAAGAATAATCCTGAATTAATCTCTTCACTGGGCATCCATTTCAGTAGGTTTTTTATTCCTACTCTTTACTGCCCTGTCTGCTCTTGGTGTGAATTGTGGGGAAGGGTGTATTAAGGTGTTGAAAAGTTATGTACCAAAATGTAATATGCCATTATCTCTTCCATCTTCAGCAATCTCTTGCTTGCTTGTATCTGTGAACCTGGATCTCAGCCAGTACGCCCTAGACATTGTGAAAGGACTGGCCAGTAAGTGCTCTCACTTCTGGAGGGAATAGTGAGTTCAGAAAGAGCTTTCCTCAGCTTTCTCGCTATACCTATAACAGCTTTATTACTGATGAAGAGGTGTTTTTACGTGGGAGGGAGGATGATGCTGTAACTTGGAACTGGAATAGTTCATGTGATGGTTCTAGAGGCTGAGTTAAGCCACGTGGAAAGATGTGTCTTTGATGTGCTGATTTTAGGCAGTTTGTCATGAGGAGCTCTTAGCCTCTGCATTATTTTCTAGGCCATCTGAAATCCAACAGTGTGCAGCTGATGGATGAAGCAGTTGTGGCGTTAAAGAACCTGGCTCGGCAGTGCAGCGATCCTTCAGCTGTGGAGTCACTGGGCAGACACCTTTTTGCCATCTTAGGGGGTGAGTAAATTTTAGGATGAGCTGTGGGGGTGAATACAGTTTGACAGTCTCAAGGAGTTGTTTTCTTTGTCTTTAGCTGCTTGTATGGCCGGGGTGGCTCAATCTGGATCAGGGATAATGGGGCAAACTGTTGTATTTTGGAGAAAATGTAACACATAGCAGTTGTCTGTAAGTCACCTGTCACCCTTGTGTGTCTTGTTGGCAGGCTCAGAGGGGAAGCTGACAATTGTTGCTCAGAAGATGAGTGTCCTTTCAGGTGAGGATCCTAGAAGAAAACTGCTTCTCTGGTGAAAGAAATTCAGCAAAAGGCTGAATGGAAAGGATCTGTACTTCAGCCTTTAAGATTCCCTGCCTGTCACTCTGAATTGACTGTAGTTGAAGCCATAGAGCATGCTGTTCCTGACTTTCTAGTCAAAGAAAATAATTGGCTGGTAGGCCAAAAATTTTATTCAAAGAAGATTTGTATCCTGAGTGTAAAATGAAGACAGAGACCCTGCAGTGCTGGGGTGTCTGGTGGATGAGACATCCAGATGTAATAACAAGAAAAAGATGTCTGTGCAAGGATTGAAATATGAAGGGTTGTTCTTGATTGTTTAGAGTTTGTGCTGGTATTTTGGGAACTACTGAAAGAGTTCTGTCCTTTCAGGGATTGGCAGCCTTAGTCACCATGTGGTTTCTGGACCCTCCAGCCAAGCTCTGAGTGGAACCATGGCTGAGCTTTTCATCCCTTTCCTGCAACAAGAAGGTGAGACATCTTGCCTTTGTTCTGGGTTTGCTAAGCTGCTTTCATCTCAAGCAGGATTTTCACATGGCCTGTTACTCAGGATAAATCTGGATTCTTGCTGACTGTGTTATGAAGTCTGTTGCCCTGTTTTGATGAGCAGCCCCATGGAGACAATGCTGTGCCTGTGCTCTTTTCCTACATCCTGATGCTGTTACCTGCTTTCTGTTTTGTGTTCCTGTGCTTTATGCAGCTGCTGAACTGATGTGAGCTCTGTATTTCTTCCCAGTCCATGAAGGCACGTTGGTTCATGCAGTCTCTATCCTGGCTCTCTGGTGTGTTCGGTTCACCACAGAGGTTCCTAAAAAGCTGGTGGAGTGGCTAAAGAAAGCCTTCAGCCTTAAAACCTCGACTTCAGCTGTGAGACATGCCTACCTGCAGTGCATGCTAGCCTCCTTCAAAGGTAAAACTGGGCAGCTTTATTTTTGTCTTACCCTTAAATTGTAAGGTTTCTAGCTCAGGGATCTTGCTTTTGTTTTATATTGCACCCTACACACTGAAATCTTGGTCTGTGTCTTTGACTCCTGGATGCTTTAAAAAAAGAAATAAAATTCCTGTGTTTGAAATTAAAAACTTATTATTATCTTCTGGTTATTCTCTTGAGATTTGCATCTGTTGGTCCTATCCCCTTTGACTGCAGCATTTTAGCCACAGTTGTTAGACCTCTGGGATTCCTTAATTTCTGAATGTTTGAAGTGGAACAGATGGTTGTGGCTTGCGAGGAATTTACTTTCCCTCTCTTAGGGAAACATTAATCTTTGAAGTCAGACTTCCTCTGATTTGAACTAGTTCCTTTAATGTAACCGAATTAGCATTTTCTTTTGCATCCCATGAACAGAAACTGGTATTGAGATGGGGCTGTTCTGTCTGTGAGGAAAGGATTGAAGTGGTTACCATCCAGCTTTTCCCAGTTTAGTGACAGCGATTGGCAAATCCTTTGGGAGATTCAGCATCACCCCAGCGTGTCTGATTCCTTTCCTTGTGTGATGACAGCAGAAGAACCATTGATACCTGGGTTGTAAAGTGAGAAGAACCACGTTGTTTGTAACCTGTCTCTTTTGTCTCCTCAGGTGACACATTACTGCAGGGAATGGACTTGCTGCCGATGCTCATCCAGACAGTAGAAAAAGCAGCATCTCAAAGTACTCAGGTTCCCATGGTAACTGAAGGAGTTGCTGCAGCTTTGTTGATCTGCAGGATGTCTGTAATTGAGGGACAGACTGGTAAGGTCACAAAACATCTGGCAGAATCCAATATAAACAGATTCTGAGGGTTAACACTTCTTGACAATGTGCAGGGGATACTGTTCCTTAATCTGTGTATAGTTTTTGCATAGAGAGTCATTGATGTTTTGGAAAGATTAGTTCCTGTCTCTCATTCGGTAAAGAATTCTTATTCTTCCACAGCTTTGCAAATTCCAGCTTCCATTCATTTAGAGCAGTATTCCTCTTTATTCTGACAGAAGACATTCCCTCAGACCTTACATAGTAGGGATTGACTGATGCATTGAAAGTATTTCTTGCTTGTTCTGTGGGTAGTATTTTTGGAAAGCTTGAGGAATCGTCTGAGTTCATACATCTGTCAGGATATGAAATCCAGGTGTGTTCCATCAAACACACCACTTCCCTCCTTCATTTTTAGGAAGGTCTATCCTATGAAAGATTAAGGTGAATCAGAATTTACATTTCACACATGTAAATCAGAGAAATGTACTTTTGTCAGCAAGTGGTTTTTGGGCATGTTTATAGTTCTGAATGAGAGAGATGAGAGGCTTTAGAACTGAGGACAAGTAAGGCTTAGAAGCAACTTGAGGGATTTCAGGAGACAGAATTCTACTGTATTTTATGTAAACTGGTGATTCTGACTTATTTTGAAACATCCTTGATGGACATCTATTCTTTTCCTGTCAGAGTCTAAGCTGAGCAGTTTCTGGCAGCTGATTCTGGATGAGAAAAAACAAATTTTTACATCTGAGAAGTTCTTGCAGTCTGCATCAGAGGAAGGTAAATTGGCAGTTATTGTATATCCAGTTGCTGTTTAACTCTGTTTCTTAGTACTTAGAGGGACTAATGTTTTTGTTAGCCCTGTTCTGTAATCTCTGGAGAGTGCAGTTTCAGATTAAAATGAACAGTGCACTCTTCAGAAATACACCTGGATTAGTTGCAGTCTAACCTTGACAATGAGTTATCACACATTTATCATATCAAATTTGTATCTTTTGTAGATGTCTTTCCAGTACAAAATGTGTCTGAGTGGTGTTCCCATATGTAAATAAAGAGTTGCAGGCAATGTGAGGAATTTGAAAGAGCCTAAAATTTAGAATAAGATGGGAGAAAGTAAAATGAGGCTAGAGAAGGAAAAAATGTAGGTGAAAATCTTAAGAAATGTGGGGGAAGAATAATAACAGAAATTAATTGGGCTATAAATTAGTGTTTCTATGCTCTGTTTTGTTCTCTTGTGTTTAAAGATTAATTGAAAAAAAAATTAATGGAATGTCTCCAACAGAAAACATTCATGACTACGTACATTGTAAACTGGAAGTGTTGAAGAAGAGTTCATTAATCATTTCTCTGAAATGAATTAATTTATCTTTTGTACAAAGGTACAATAGGTAAAGTTTTCTAAATGAGAAATATAATTTCTTCTTTGCTTCCTGCAATCCCTGTTTCCTGAAGGCAATGTGTATATCCATTCATTCCCCTCCTAAGTCTGCAAATACTCTGAAACAGTGTGATTTGGAAAATGTTTTATGGTCCCTTAGGATGTTAAAGCCAAGAACTAAAGCTGAGAGTAAACACTGCTGTGATTTGTTATTGCTGATTTTGGCGAAGCCATCCAGCTGTGAGATGCTTAACATGCCCAAATCAGGACACTTGGGATGGCAGATGTCCCCTGCACCATGCTTGGTGGGTTGTAACCCACCCCATGTCTCAAGGCTTCTGCTCCTGCTTTTATGCTGTGGTTGAACATCCATTCATAAACCCAAGGGCTCAGTGACAGCTGACACTCAGTCCTCATTTCATTTTACTGGAGCTGTTTGGGCAGGGCTCAGGGGTCACAATACTGATGCAGTGAGTGTGGTGTTTATCATTTGCTTTGCTCTGTTGACTGAAACAAAAATAGTTCACACACCATGGTCAGGAAAATTGTCCTTGGATCCAACTAACATCATTTCTGTGAAATCATGGTTCTGATCACTGTCTTGGCAGACCTGAGTTGGATTTGTCTCTAGCTTCCCTGGGAAGATTATGTAGAGGCTCAGTTTGGGGGGTGCTATTTTACTGTGTTACGCTTGCTGTTTGTTTTCAGATTAAAAAGAAAAAAAAATCTGCTTCCTTGTGAAGTTCCATGCAATTTTAAATATTTGCCTTTTCCCACAGGCATGTGCACAGTGCTGCAGCTGACAGAGCGCCTGCTCTTGGATCATGCCCAGCGGCTGCCGGAAAGTAAAGTGCGGTGTGTAGAGTGCACTCTCTGCCCCCCATCCCTTTCTGATCCTAGAGAGCCTGTGGGGAGGGGAGCTTGGGCCTTGGCACAGGGTGTGGAACTCTTGGTGCTGTTGTGTGCCTTGTTTTGCAGAGCTTCCTCCCTGGCTAAACCTGTGTGTGTCTCTGTTTTCAGGCAGTATCACCGTGCCCTTGTTGCTGTCCTGCTGAGTCGGACCTGGCAAGTTCGGAGACAGGCCCACCAAACAGTTAAGAAGCTCCTGTCCTCTCTGGGAGGGTACAAACTGGCCTATGGGCTCTTGGAGGAGCTCAAAGTGGTTTTCAGTTCTCATAAGGTGAGTAGCCAAGAAGCCTGGTCTCTGCCCAGACAGTTGTTTGTGTGCTGCCAGTTACCTCCCTGCCCTAGATTTGTTGTTAATATTGACTTAAAGCCTGATGTGAAGATGTTTCAGCTCCAGATGATCTCCTAGAATGCCTAGTCTTCCCTACATACACAAAAAAGACATATTATGCACAAGTATTTGGGGAGAAAGCTGTAGTTTTCCATGTCCTTCTGTTATTTTATAGCAAATTTAATCCCTGCTGCACGACTAAGTGCTTCACTCCTTTCTTTGTAGCCTGGTTCTTTGGCCTTTTCTTACGGCTCAGGCTGCCTATTTAAAGCAAACATAAATACTTTAGTAGCAACTATTACAAAAAATAAAAGAGGAAACACTGCGTGATGTATTATTGGGCTTGCTGCTAGTGCAGCACCATGTCAGGTTGTGTAATAGATTAAGTTGCATTAATTAGGTAGCAAGGTTGGGACTTGGTAAATAATATTCCCATCTAACAGAAACAACCTGAACAAAGTAATTTTGAAAAGATACTGGGTAAAATTAGACTGAAGAACTCAGGCATGCTGTTCCCAGCCAGCTGGCTTAACCTTTTCCAAAGTCTTGTTTGCCAGAAGTGATCATTTTAGTTTTATTTTACCCCAGCTTGCCAAATTGAGTATTGTCCTCCCTGCCTAATCTTTCTGTCACTGTCATCTCAGTGCTCCAGTTTTGCTGTTATCTGTTACTCCTTCTTTGCTTTGAAAACTTCTGGAGTTTGTTACTGACATTGTTATGATTGTTGGCATTCAGTCTGGTGTTTCTGAGGGGGTGTGTGCTCAGGGCTCAGGAAGGTTTGGTGTTGTCCATTAAGGTTCTGCCTCCAGAGGTCCTGGTGACAGAGTCGGGAGAGCTGTCGGAGCTGGGAAGGACATACATCCCCCCCCGAGTGCTTCTTGAGGCACTCTGTGTCATCTCAAGTGTGGCAGGGCTTGATGTGGATTCCTTTGAGCCAGAGAAGCTGGCCCTGGAGATGCTGCTGGTGAGCCACCATCCATCTGTAGGTAAGTGCAGGGATAAGACCCTCTTGGCCAAGGTATGCAGTTTTATTGTGCTTTTTGTTTCACTGTACCAGTAACCTGCTTTGTGTTTATAGTTCTCATTTATTCTTCTTTCCAGTGGCTGTGCAGTCTGGACTTTGGCCAGCCCTTCTCATCAAGATGAAGATAGATCCCAAAGACTTCATTACCAAACACCTGAACGACATCTTACCCAGGATCACTGCCTGCACTCCAGAGAACCAGGTGATTAATTCCTGCTGTCCTTGTATTAGTTCTGGGAGATACCTTGGAACAGAGAAGTGTTCCAGAGGAATTCAGTACTAATTGGTCTATAAGGAAGGAGATCTGTCTCAAAAGTGGGGAAAAGGCAGGTCCAAAGAGAACTTCTCTGGTGAAAACGAGCTGGAATTTAAGGGGAAAGAATGTACCAGCAACTGAGTAAAATTTAGGTAAGATTCTAGTACCCATTGAACAAGAGAATTGGGGATTAGAACATGATGGGGGCTGGCTCAGCAGGGTGTACTTTCTGGAAACAATTTTAAGGAAGACTGATTATGTTTTTTCCTTCATTATCTTGACAGTCATCTATGAATGCAGTGGGATCTCTCTGTCTACTTTCACCTGGTAGAGTGCTCCCACAGCTCATCAGCACTATCTCAGCATCAATGGAGAACCCAGCTCTGTGCCAGGTTACTCGAGAGGAATTTGCTATCATGAAGACACCTGAGGGAGAACTGTATGACAAATCTATCATACAGAGGTAAGACGTAAGTTCCTTGTCTCTGTGCACCTGGGGATTGATCACTGCTGGCATCTTGCACGTGGGTGACTGGATGTGTCAGGTGCTTTTTCTGGACAGGGATTCCCAGATTTTTGTGCCTGGATCTCAGTCCAGATCAGTGCTGATTCTTTTCTCTACTTTTCCATTTCCAGTGCTCAACAGGATAGCGTGAAAAAGGCTAACATGAAGAGGGAGAACAAAGCTTATTCCTTCAAGGAACAAATCATTGAGCTGGAGCTGAAGGAGGTGAGTTGATGGGAGCAGAAGAGCTAGGCTGGTATTAAGTAATTTGTGACCAGCTTAAACATGAGAGAAACTTACATTATGCTGCTAATGGGACATTAAAGTGTTGTTAACTTACTGATACCCAGTTTGTCTTTACTCAAGAGGGATATACTTGGAAGCATATTTTGATACTGTTTTAAAAGTAAACTGCAGAAAACCTCGATGTGTCCCAACTTTTTCTCTGCCTGATTGAGAGGCTGATGTTAGTAACTGTAGCTTAATCATGTCCATGACACTCTACTGCAGGAGATAAAGAAGAAGAAAGGAATAAAGGATGAGGTGCAGCTGACAAGCAAACAGAAGGAGCTGATGCATGCACAGCTGGAAAGGGAGGCTCAGATAAGAAAACGGCTGAAGGAGGTGAGTTTTTATTGTGTTTTTGCCACCTCTGCAACTACCATGACCCAAATAATTTTGATAAAAGGAAAATGTTGTAGCATAGAGAATATTTGGTGATCACCTACTTGTTTATTGTATTAGAAATTAGATTTAACAACCCAGTTTTTTCCCAATGGAATTTTTTAATGGTAACCTTTTGAATTGTTTCTCTTACAGCTTGATAATGAGCTGGAAGCAGCTGTAGGACTCCTGGACACTGTTATAAAGAAAAAACCTCCTGGTCTCACTCAGTACATCCCTGGTCTCATCAGCTCCTTTTTGCCCCTCCTTCGATCTCCTTTGGCTGCTCCAAGGATTAAGAAACTTTTCCTTTCCTTAGCTTCCTGTGTCATGCCTGCTCGACTGAAAACCTTTGGTTAGTATGTGCAGTTGCTGCTTAAGGGCAAGGTGCATTAGTTTTTTGGCAGGGCAGTGAAAATTCTTGCTCTTAGAAGCAAAATCACAACCAAATACCACAGAAAGCCAAGAGGAAAAAAACACCTGCAACAGTGCTTGGGGAGATGGCTGTGATTTCCCAGAGATCTTACTTCTGGATTGGGCTGGGACCAAAGACAAGGAGTTGTCTGGTCATTGTGGCCAACTGTGAGGAGCAGTTGGTTGCTGTGGGACCATCTCCCCTCTGCAGAGTTTGGAGGATGTGAATGTAACTCACATGTTGTGAAGAGAGCTGTCCCCTGTCAGCCCTGGGGCTGGGCTTCCTCTCTGTGCCTCCTTGCAGCCTGGGCTGTTGCCTTGAGTTCTGTTACAGTTCTTGGGTCTGTGCTCCTGGGGATTTTCATGTTGAGAAATCTTTGGGTTTCATCCTCCCGTGGATTCTTTATTCTTTCATTCCAGGTACTTTAGTGAGTCACGTGACCTTGCGCCTGATGAAGCCAGAATGTGAATTAGATGACTGCTGGTGTCAGGAAGAGCTGCCCACTGCTCTGAACAGAGTTGTCAGCTTGCTGCATGCCCACACGGTTCCCAGCCGAAGTGGCAAAGGAGAGCCAGGTAAGAGGGGTGGTAGGTCTGGTACATCCTGCTGACACTGCCCGCCCCTCCAGTAATGATGAACTGTTTTAATTTTCAAAGCTTGTATGATATTTTGTGAGACTTCCATTTTTGTTTTTAATTAGATAACTCTTCATAGATTTGAAAAACCTTAAGGGTTTTTCTGTGCTGGTAGTAGTAGAAGTGATGTTACAACTGTAGCAAGTGTATAAAGGAAATAACTATTTTTTCTTAAAATGGTTCATACAGAAATAATAGCAGTAAAATTAAGGCTCATCTTTGCCAAGGACAGCTCCTACCTTTCAACACCACTTAGCATAAGGAATTCAGTGAGACTAAGTGGAAAGACAAAATAACTGCTTGTTATCTGTGATCTTGGCAGTGAAATGCCCGTGGCCTCTACTTGTTTGCTGTGTAGTGCTGCAGTTCATGAATATTTTATTCTGGCATGGTTGTAAAAGAAGCAGTTCTTTCCACTCTGTAACATGAAGGCAAGCACCAATATTTTTACAGTGCAACAATATAATCTTAGCTAAAATAAACCTTTTTTTTTTCCCCTGTATTTTCCCTTTTATTCATGGAATTAGTTTTCATCGAGATCACAAGGGCTTGTGCCACTCCACTGACAGTAGAGGAGGGTTGGTTTGTATTCTCTGGGGGCCAGGGTGCCTTAGGCTGTCTCACAGCATCTGCTGTACTGCAGGGCTGATGGAGGTGCTTCACCCAGGCTCTGGAGCTGTTCATCATCTAACTCAATAAAAGCTGCTGTGGTGGTTGGGGTATGTTTTTAAGGGAAATGTGGGATTCTGTTTGGTCCCTTAACCCCATAGTTCAGTTCTCCCCTTGCAGTTCAGCTGCCAGGCCGATGAGCAGTGGCAGCTGGCCATGTTGAACAGCACTTCAGTGCTGAACAGTTCAGTGATAATTCAGTGCCTCCACTATGCAATTTTTTGCCATAGTAAGTTCATTAACATTTAAATCAATTTTCAGGCTTATTTCCAGAAGCAGTATTTTCAGTCCTTCAAGATTTCCTGCAGTGCTTAATTAAATTAATATCTGATTATTTTTTTTCACTTCTGCAAAAGAAAAAGGCAGTAGTTTCCATAGCACTTTATTGGACAATTCATGGTATATTCCCAAATGATTTCTCCTAATTTTCAAAGTTCTTTGGAATGTAGTTGCGTGATATGATTTCGTAGAGGTTAATTTCTTAGGTTACCATGAGACCTAAGAGAGATCCTACCTCCTTATAATGTGGATGATAAAATTTATCATTCATTGCTGAAAAGCCAAGGTACATTTTGTAATCTTTTTTGCGTTGGTCAGTACAAACTACTGTATAAATAGAACATTTATCTTCTCAGATAAAGCTTCTTTTTTTCTCCTTCTACATATAGAGGAATAGTGGTTGAAGCCTAGAAATATGTGACCAGTAATTAAAAAAAAAAGAAAAGTGTAAAAGCAAACATACTGAGCAAACAGAGAGAAAAAAATCCCACATCAGAAATGGTGGGGGCTTTACTGAATGTTAAATAGGAGCTCACAGTGTGTTTGGGCTTTAATATTTCTCTCTTGAACTACTTTTGCAGTATCTGTGCCCTACATAAGCTGACTAATACTGCAGTATTGTATCTGCAGTGCTCTTCATCTGCATCTTGGAAATTTAAACTTGGGCGTTCTGTCAGCACAGACAGGATGTACAAATAAAACCAGACATCTGATACTTGAATTTTAACTGGACTAACTGAAGGACTGGAAGGAGCATTTGTTACATCCTATAGCCAAGGCCCTGTACTTAGGCAGGAGCAAAATCTTTAACAATAGGAATCCAAAAGCTTTAATTTTTCAAGGAGGGGAGGGGAGTTGAGACTTGCACCAGAATTAGAAGGACCTTGTTCTCAAGGATCCAGCTGAAGACTGGAATGACAGGTTAGCTGGTTTGGTAGAAGGTGTTTAAAGGAAATATAACTGCTAAACAGGCCTTTGCTTTGGGACAAATGAACTTTAAAAGTGACGAAAATAAGAGATTTTGTTTCAGCTTTGGTTGTATAATGGGTCTGATTTTGTGTCCCATCCCCTGCTGCCTCGAAGTATTTATATGATAGACAAAACATTTGTTTTGCCTATCTACTGTAATCCATTGTTTAAATTTCATTTACAATGTGTATTTTTGTACTGTTGAGCCATTGGAAGTAATTTGGAATCCTCATGTGGCTTTAATTGAAACCAGGCAGAATAATAGAATCATTTAGGTTGTAAAAGACCCCTTAGAACATCAAGTCTACCCTTAACCCAGTACTGAAATGCCAAAAGTCACTGACGGAGCAGGGGCATAGCAGTACTTAGGGTCACTCAGCATGTTTGCGCATGAGGCTGAAGCTTGGCATATCCATTATGGGCCACCCAGGTGTGCATTTTGTACCAGTCCATGTTATAAACAAAGCTGTGGGGGGATCAACTGTGCTCACAGGGTTTGTTTTCCTTTTCACAGGTGCTGCTCCATTATCAGCTCCTGCATTTTCCGTGGTCTTTCCCCTCCTGAAGACGGTTATGACTGAGACACATCATGACAGCGAAGACAAGGAGGAGTTCCTGGTCAAGATTCTGCAGATCCTTACAGTTCATGCTCAGCTGAGATCATCAGGAAATGGCCAGGCCTTGCTGGTGGATGAGGTGAGAGCTGTGGGGATTCAGCAGTTGTTCAGATCAGCCTTGGGATAAAACAACTGATGTGTAAACTGGACAAAGCAGATTAATTATACAAGTTAGAGTTAACAATGCAAGATTCTTTTATGTCATAGGTTTTGGTTGTCATTTTTTAAAGAAATGTCATACACAGGCAAGGTGCTTAGGGGGCCTGAGACATAAGACTTTTCATCTTCCCTCCACCTTTTCTCCCCTCAACCTTTCAGAATGGCCCAGAATTGCTGCCCCGGAGGGACATGCTGGTTCTGCTGACCCGGGTGATAGGAACGGGTTCTCCACGGTTACAGGTGAGTCCTCAGCTTCATAACCACAGTCAGGATTCTCCCTAAGTTTCATCAGCATCTAAATGAGGGAAATGCACTCAACTAGTTTAAGTCTCTGAGGCTGGTGGAGGATACATTCTCAGTTTTTTCCTGTGTTAATGGTATTCTTGGAATAAAATGTCTGCATTATTTCTTTTTTCCGGTGGGTTTTATTGCACCAAACATATCTCCAGTCTTCCACAAGTGGGATTTTTTCCTTATTTAAGGCCTTGCTCTACCAAGGAAGTTCAGTAGTGGCTCCTCTGAGGGTTTGTTCTAAGGGATGAGATGGGAGGAAGGTCAATCATAAAAAGCAAAGAGTAGGACTGAACTCATCTTGGTTTCATCACTGTTCTTTGGGAATTTCTGCTCCTGTGATAGTGCTCAGCCCCTGCACTGCTCTTGCTTTGACAGAAGTACAGGCCATAGTGGAATCTCTCATCCTTCCTCGTGGCATTTTAGGTGTTGGCCTCGGATGCGCTGACCACGCTGTGCGCGAGCAGCAGTGGCGAGGATGGCTGTGCCTACGCCGAGCAGGAGGAGATCGATGTGCTCCTGCAGGCCCTGCAATCCCCCTGCATGAATGTTCGGGATGCAGCTCTCAGGGTAGGTGGGAATCATTTAGGGTCACACCAAATTCCTGAAAAGTTTTGGGAGGTGAATCTTCTCTAGGTGATGAAGAGAGGTGTCAGCTGTGATGCCAGTCTTTGGGCAGCAGGAGGTGGCAGTCTGAACAATAATGCTCAAAGTGCTAGATTTATCTCCTAAAGGCGTACTCTGGGTTTATCCACACCTTTGTTTTCTTAAAAGAGGTGTAGTTAGGACAACTTAACACCTTCTATTTACAGTTGCATAAAGTTTAATCTTAAAGAGAGAAACTCAAAAAATTCCTATGTTTGTATTAGGCCCTGCTATTGGAAAGCCTTGGGCTTATTCAGTTCTGAGACATTGAAGGAAAAAACCCAAGGGTGACTGGTTTTCTTTGCCATGAAACAAATTCCAACTTAGCTCACCTAAGCTGTCTTGTCTGTACTTAAAAGCAGAGAAGTGGCCACGAGAGCCTCTCTGCAACCTGCTTATGGAGCACTTGAGTTTCACCAGCTCACTTATTAGCAATAGGAAGTCCTTGACCAACATGGGCAGTGTAAGGCAGAAACAAACATCAATTTTGACCCTTCAACCACTGAGATCTTGACTTGGCAAAGGTTTTAAGTGTTTTAAATCATCTGTTTCTAAAAATCAGATCCTTGCACTGATTCTCCTGTACACTAATTCAGGGACTGATGGAACTACAAATGGTTCTGCCAACCCCAGACAGTGATGAGAAGAATGGACTGAACCTGTTGCGGCGCCTCTGGGTAGTAAAGTTTGATGTTGAAGATGAGATTCAGAAGCTGGCAGAGAGGTAAGAGCTATTTCTGGCTGATTGGATTTTAAGGGGACCTCTGCTCTGTTCACCTTGTGGAGCTGCCCTAAAGGTCTTTGCCTCTGCAGCTGGACGGCAAGTCTAGCTCACCTCAATTTTACATGTAGCAGCATCTTCTCTTGCTGAAGGGTGACCCATCACCTCTCTGTGTGCCCTGCAGGCTGTGGGAGTCCATGGGGCTGGAACTGCAGCCTGACCTCTGTTCTCTGCTGATCAAAGATGTCATCTACCATGAAGAGGCAGTGAGACAAGCAGGGGCTGAAGCTCTTTCCAGAGCTGTAGCTCAGTACCGAAAGCAAGCAGCAGAGGTCATGAGCAAACTCACAGAGATTTACCAGGAGAAACTCTATGTAAGTACTCTTGTCCTAAGAGGTTGTCAGGCACAAGTCTGTGCTTTGTTTCATATTTTTTTTATTAGTTGCTTTTCCTTTTGTCTCTCTTGAGGATGTGCACTGAGCCTACTGTTGGTGTGTTTGAGCTTATCACAGCCTTTAGCTTGAACCTCATCAGCCAGTAATGGCACCACTGTACAGATGGAGGATGTGCCTTAGGTGATACAGGAAGGCTGTGGCAGGGCAGGATCAGTTTAAGTCATTTGGGGCCTGCACTTGTTCTCTTCTTGGTTTTGTACCATGCTCTTCTGTTGGTGGTATCATACCTCTGTGCAGTATTAGCAAAGGGCATTGGAGGTGTGGCTGGCAGATCCTCTGTATACCTGTCCCTGGAAAAGGCATTCTGATGAATTTTTTTCTCCTTCCAGAGGCCACCTCCGGTTTTGGATGCTTTGGGACGAGTGATATCTGAATCACCGCCTGACCAATGGGAAGCAAGGTACAGTCATCTTCAGATTGATCCCATCACTTCCTGTGTGTCCAAAACAAAGACTTTTTGATTTTTATTTAGAAGTACAAATTGTATGCGATTGTACTGACGTGCTGGTTTCATGTGTTCTTCTGGTAGAGAATATTTGTGCCCCTCAAGCAGGCTGGGCAGGCAGAACTGAAATGCTTTCAGTTTCATCAAAATATTGGGTGCTGTCTTCTCTTGTATTGGCCATTGATTGCTTCAAGAGGAGCAGTGCAAGCCTTAATGAACTGGATGAATTCCAGTTTTGATAATTAACTTTTTGTTTACTTGTATACAATGCAGGTTTAATTTGAGATAATCTTGTTTGCTACTTGTCTTGAGCTAATCTCTCCTATAGTCTGATGTACATTGCAAAGCTGCTGTATTTCAGCAGTAGATGAAGTGATCCTGATGTGTAAGTTGGCTCAAGTATCTGTAATGCATAGTCGAGATGGAAGTCATATGGCTGAGGGCTTGTCCTTTTGGGAGGCTGCAGCATGGGGTTATGTAATGGAATACACAGAGGCTGGACACTCTGAGGCTCTGTTTTCATTATGGTTCTCTCCATTTCTGTGATGTACTTCTGATAGCAAATGTGATTGTGAGCTCAGGCAAATTCTGTGAAAAGTCAGTAAGCTTACAGGTCCACCATCTTTACAGGTGTGGCATAGCTCTGGCCCTCAACAAGCTCTCAGAGCATCTGGACAGTTCTCAGGTGAAGCCCCTCTTTCAGTTTTTTGTGCCGGATGCTCTGAATGATCGCAGTCCTGAGGTCAGGAAGTGCATGTTAGATGCAGCTCTTTCAACACTCAACACTCATGGCAAAGTAAGTCTGAACATTTCTTTCTCTAGGGTGGAAAAAATATGTGATGAAAATGCAGATACTGTCTTGGAGCCCACAGAAAATTAAAAAAAAAATTTTTTTAAATTTCTTAGAGGTTGCTGTTACTTTTAACAGCTGAAAACTTCCATTTAAGAATTCTTGTGTTTTCAGAGTTGTTCTAATAGTAGTGACTAAGTGTGGTTCTTCCCTGTCATTGCTATAGAAAAGAAATACCCGAATCAGCTAGAGTTAAAGTAGTATAAAATTAGACTAATAAAAGTCAAATCAGGCCACATATCTTTTAATCCTGGAAGATGAGAATTCCTTTTCAGGCTTCAAAGCAAAACATAAAAGCTTGCTGATTGTTGGCTTAATTAAACTGAAAACAGCTGAAGTCATTGAGGGAACTGAGGTCCATCCTTCCCCCTGCCAGCCCTTCCCCAGCAGTGTCAGATGGGAGAGGTGTGCAAGGTCTGAATTGCTCAGCTTCTGATTTCCTCATACCTCTCAGTCCCCTCTGGACAGATGTCTATATTCCTGTTTAGTCTAAGACAGTTTGGGTATGTTCATGTTACTCATTCTTTCCTTCTGTTTCCTAGAAAAATAGTATGAAGTTTGTTTGATGTTTCTGCTGTCCCTTTGCAAATGGGGCAGACAGGGGCAGGCACTGCTGCTCAGGCCTGGGAGCTTGCATTGCTTCTGGCAGAACATCCTGCTGGCAGGCTTGGGGAATCTAATTTTGAAGAGCTAGCTTCTCTCTAGCAGGAAATATTTGTTGCGTATTGGGATGGCACAAGGTTTTATGTGATGTGACACATGAAATGAACTGTAAATACAGTGTGATTGTTCAGTTGTTGGCTCGTAGAAGAACAAACAAGTCCACTGAGCA
The DNA here is from genome assembly GCA_013399695.1 of Formicarius rufipectus. Taxonomy (NCBI): domain Eukaryota; kingdom Metazoa; phylum Chordata; class Aves; order Passeriformes; family Formicariidae; genus Formicarius; species Formicarius rufipectus. The sequence continues at coordinate 21,722 of VXAU01003415.1, read as the reverse complement.
TAGCAAATCTCATTCTGAGTGGACTCTAGTGGCAAGTTCTGTGGTTTTGTTTTTCAGGACAATGTTAACTCTCTCTTGCCAGTGTTTGAAGAATTCCTGAAAAATGCTCCTAATGATGCCAGCTATGATGCTGTCAGGCAAAGCGTGGTCATTCTGATGGGGTCACTGGCAAAACATCTGGACAAGAGCGACCCTAAAGTGAAACCAATTGTTGGCAAACTGATAGCAGCCTTGTCCACCCCATCTCAGCAGGTAGGTGCCTTCTGGGAGGAGTTCTCAGCTTCCCCACAGAGGCAGGTTAACACTGGGATACTTCTAAGGATATCAAAGAGATGAAAAATGTCTCTGGTGACAGAAAGGTGTCAATGAGCATGCAGTCTCAGGAGAACTTACATTAATGATGAATATTCTGTGGTTTGATAGCTGGTGGATTGTTTTACAGGTTCAAGAGTCAGTGGCAAGCTGTTTACCACCTCTGGTGCCAGCCATTAAGGAGGATGCAGGAGGAATGATCCAGAAGCTGATGCAGCTGCTTTTAGAGTCTGATAAGTACGCTGAGCGCAAAGGTGCGGCATATGGGCTGGCAGGGCTGGTTAAAGGCCTGGGCATCCTGTCCCTCAAGCAGCAGGAGATGATGACCACGCTGACCGATGCTATCCAGGACAAGAAGAACTTCCGCCGGCGGGAGGGTAAGGGACAAGGGTTTTCCCTCCAGATACCCAGTATTTCTCTGGTACCCACCACCACTGTGGTGAGATAAAAGCGCCTGCACCCCTGTTGTGCTTGGTTTAGCTACATTTATTTCACTCAAAGCTCGAAGAGAAGGAAATGGGAAGTGTCTGTTGTAAGGTGTCCTAAAATTGCTCTATTCACAACATGGTCAAAGACGGGTTTCTGGTCTTAGACCATACACATGTGCCTGTTACCAGAGGCAGATGGTGCTTGAGAGGCTCCTTTTCTGAGTCCACAAATCCCCACTATAGCACAAGATACAAGGGCAAGGAGGCATGAGACTTCCAGCTGTGAGAACTGAGTGCTTTTGGAGGTGTTCTACAAATATTTGCCAAACTATCTTCTTTTTTCATTCTCCTTAAATGAAGTTGTATTTTCCTCTGACTGTCCTTTTTGGATTTTTAGGGGCACTCTTTGCCTTTGAGATGCTCTGCAGCATGCTTGGGAAGCTCTTTGAGCCCTATGTGGTTCATGTGCTGCCTCACTTGCTTCTTTGTTTTGGAGATGGGAACCAGTATGTGCGAGAGGTAAGGTGCCTTCAATTCCTGCAATATAGAGTGTTAAGAGAAAAACTAATGGAATGGATGTAAATCCTGTTTGTAACCAGGCACATTGAGGTGATCTATCCCTTGAGATACCACTAGTAACAGTTTGATCTGCTTAATAACTGAAAGCATCTGATTTTGTTGGCCATTAACTGGGAGCTACTTAGCCAGTTGCATCATTGTACTGAGACACTGTTTACGTGAAGGCTTTGTTCCCAGTAAGTCTCAGAGGAAGCAAAACGTGTTGTGTCACAGTTTGTAAGTGTTCTCTTCTCCTTGGAGGCTGCAGATGACTGTGCCAAAGCTGTGATGAGCAATCTGAGTACTCACGGAGTGAAGCTGGTTTTGCCATCACTTCTTGCAGCACTGGAAGAGGAATCTTGGAGAACTAAAGCTGGTATGGACCAATATCTGACTGACATGAGGACAGTGACAGTTCCCTTTGGTGTCATCCCCCTCGTTATTCCTTCATCTCTCAGATGACTGTGATGGTTCCTAAGTTGGTGGGGACTTAGGGACTGTGGAACTTACAGAGCTTTTGAGATAGAAATGAGTTCCCTGACACATTTGAGCAACCTTTTTTACCCCAGCAGATTCAAGAGATAGTTTGTACCCCCTATCTCTATACAAGTCCACCAGAACCTGGAGTTTTCCTCCCACGCTGCTTTTCCCCAGTACAAAAGAAAAAAAAATTAGTGTATTTAGGTGGCATAAAGTGGCTTAATGAATTTCAGTCTTCCTTTGTGTTATCTGACTGGTAGATCTGAATTTTAGATAAATATTATCTTCTCATATTGATTCTTAATTCTGTATATTGTTTTTTCTTTTTTTTTTTTTTCCTTTTCTTCCTTTTTATGTACTTTGTGCACAGGCTCAGTGGAACTGCTGGGGGCTATGGCATACTGTGCTCCTAAACAGCTCTCTTCCTGCTTACCCAACATCGTGCCCAAGCTCACTGAGGTGCTGACAGATTCCCATGTGAAGGTGCAGAATGCAGGGCAGCAGGCTCTCAGGCAGATTGGGTCTGTCATCAGGAACCCAGAGATCCTGGGTAAGAACTGTCTGCATTTCTAATGTCCTGACGTGACAATGGTTTATAATAATAAGATTTAGGTTCATATGCAAATTTGTATAGAAATACTACTCCCACAGAAGTGTAACATGAAAGTTTGACAGCAGATGTCTGCTTTCAGGCTTTTTAAATGTTCCTGTCCATTTTGTGAGCTGGTGTTACAGCGTTTCCTCTGTCCTTGTGCTGCTGGTTCCTATAGAAGGATCTAAAACATCCCATGACAGAAAACCAGCTCACCCTGACATGCATTTTTAGTTTATGTACAAATAAAGTCTTTTCTCTCCTTTCAAAAAATGTTCAGCAATTGCTCCAGTTCTGTTGGATGCTCTCACTGACCCTTCCAGAAAGACCCAGAAGTGTCTGCAAACTCTGCTGGATACCAAATTTGTCCATTTCATTGATGCTCCATCCTTAGCACTGATCATGCCAATTGTTCAGAGAGCTTTTCAGGATCGTTCCACAGACACCAGGAAAATGGCTGCCCAGATCATTGGGAACATGTACTCCCTGACTGACCAGAAGGTATGTGGTTAAAAATGCTCTCCAACTGTGCTACTCTAATACATTACTGGGTAGGAGACAACAGAAAAGCACTAGAGAGAATTTATTTGGCTTGGAGATCTTTTTGTTAAGGTAGAAAATATTAGCATCCATGCAACTTCATTAATTACATGTATGTAAATGAACAGATGATGTCTCCAAAGACAGGTGCTTAAGACTGTCAGCTCTGTGCTTTGGTCATTTAGTTAGTACCAGATCTACCCCTGCAAAAAGGTCTTGTAATTTTTACCATATAAGAAATGCCTTAACAAACACAAGTGAAGCACAGATCAGCTGCTTACAAAGGGATACAGGGTTTGTTTGAAAAGTATTTGTAGGACCTGACTGTAGGCTAAAGATCTGTGTTTAGTTTTTTTGCTGATAATCTCTACATTTGAACCTTGTATAAATGTTAAGTGTTGGATTTTCCTTAGATACAAAGTGCTGGGTTGTGAGTGAGCATCAAAAAGGTTTTGGTCTGCATGGAACTGGTGTTGTTTCTGGGACATCCAGAACAATTCACTGTGCTAATTTGCAGAATTGTGAAAGCAACTGATGAAACTCTTAGGGGCGTTTGCTAATAATAAGGGATGAATGTCCTTTATATGACAGTGATGTATGTTTTTTCTCATTTTGGATCTGGTTCTTACTGTCTGGGCTCTTTGTTTCAGGATCTGGCTCCGTACCTGCCCAGTGTAACTCCTGGACTGAAGGCATCTCTGCTGGATCCTGTACCTGAAGTAAGTCTTTTGTACAAATACAGCTTGTCTTTCGGTGCATCACGCTGGACATTGTCCTAATCAGTTTGACACACCTGTTGCAGTAACTGGGTGTTTGCAGATCCCTGTTTCTCCTGTGTGCAGGTGCGCACCGTGTCTGCCAAGGCACTGGGAGCCATGGTGAAGGGTATGGGAGAGTCATGCTTCGAGGATTTGTTGCCGTGGCTGATGGAGACACTGACATACGAGCAGAGCTCGGTGGATCGCTCTGGTGCTGCTCAAGGTGGGGACAGCTGTGTCTGAATACTCAGCTCAGACTTTCTCTTACTAAACCAGATTAGCTGCTTGTTTCTTTGTGGGTCTCAGCTTGGTTCCCTGCTTTCTTTCCCCAGGTCTGGCTGAAGTTATGGCTGGTCTGGGGGTAGAAAAGCTGGAGAAACTTATGCCAGAGATTGTAGCTACTGCCAGTAAAGTGGATATCGCTCCACATGTACGAGATGGTTATATCATGATGTTCAACTACCTGCCAATTACCTTTGGAGACAAGTTCACTCCCTATGTTGGTCCCATCATTCCGTGTATCCTTAAGGTATGTAGGGGACATGAAGAATTTTATTTATTAAAGGATAAAAATAAATCTCCATAGTGTTTTAAGTATCATTTCCAGTAACTGTGGAACATGTGGGGGGAAAAAAGGGGGAATTATTTCTTCTGCCAAGTTATTTACTTGCTGTCTTTCATTTGTAGTCATCAGTCATTTCTTGAACTCATCTTTGCGCTTTCAAAGCTCTATAGTATGTTTACTTTCCACAGCCAAGAGAGAAAACATCAGTTTATTTTCTGTCTGTTGCTTTTGTGTATTGTGCTGAGAGCCCCTTTCCTGTCCATGTTCAGGCTCTGGCAGATGAGAACGAGTTTGTGCGGGACACGGCACTGCGCGCGGGGCAGCGGATCATCAGCATGTACGCCGAGACAGCCATCGCGCTGCTCCTGCCACAGCTCGAGGACGGCCTGTTCGATGACCTGTGGAGGATAAGGTAAGGGACAGCCGCCTTAGCCACAGACGTTTCTCTTCCATGGTTGAAAGACTGGTGTGATGTAGACTCTGATCCTCAAGGAAATGTGGAGACCTCCCAGGACGCACAACCAAGTGTGTCTTTTTGCTTGTTGATTTGGGTGTGATGCCTTATAACACTGCAAAGCCCTGACAACCTGGATTAGGTTTCCTGATACCTGCAGAGCATTCCTGCTGGATTATTAATTCTGCTGGTGACTCTGAAATGCACTTCCAAGGCAGTTGATGTGGCAATATATAGCCCTTGTGTATTGTTTTTCATTTTTCCAAAAGCAGAGTAAGTTATTGTTCTCCTGTGTACGGGAATGTGCAGTGGAGCACTCCGCTAATAGCAGTTGCCCAGAAATCAGTTGCACTAAATGATTTGTATCAGCTGAGTGCTGCTAAGTGCTCTTACCCAGGTGAATGTCGTTTGGGTTGACACAGATGCTGGCATTGTCTTGCTCCTTTTTAGAAGCCAGGCTATTCTCAGATTTATTGCTTTGATTTGGAAATTCTCCCAGCCCTTCCAGTTTGGAATTAATTCCTTCCCTTTCTCTTTAGCATGCTGGTTTCAGCCATGTTGTCAGACTGATGTTACACATCAGCCCGTGCAGGGTTTCGGTGCTGACCCAGCTCTGCCTCACACTTGGCTCCTGCCCATAGCTGACATCTTGTCAGGTTTGGACAGGTACTGCCTGAGTGCCCTGTTTGTAACACTTGACTTGCTCCTGTTGCCAGGTTTAGCTCAGTGCAGCTCCTGGGAGATCTTCTATTCCATATCTCAGGAGTCACTGGAAAAATGACCACAGAAACTGCCTCAGAGGATGACAACTTTGGAACAGCCCAGTCAAACAAGGTAAAGCTGTTCTTGTCTGTTGTGCCTTTATTTCTTTTTTAATTCTCCAATTTTAAATCACCGTGCTGGAAAGACATACTGAATAACCATGTATTTTGGTTTCTTGGTAAGTTTCATGAGTGGATAATAACTTCTTGTGCTATTTCTTTTCAGGCTATTATTAATGCCCTGGGAGTGGAGAGGAGGAACAGGGTGCTGGCAGGGCTGTACATGGGCCGCTCTGACACCCAGCTGGTGGTCCGTCAGGCCTCCTTACACGTCTGGAAGATCGTCGTCTCAAACACTCCTCGCACGCTGCGTGAAATTCTGCCAACACTCTTTGGGCTGCTCCTGAAATTCCTGGCCAGCACTTGTGCAGATAAGAGAACGGTGAGAAATTGAATTGCACCTTCCTCTTTCTGGAGGTGACTGTAGAGGATGCAGGATAATTCTTCTCTATAAATCACATCAAAGCTGTCATTGTTTTAACTGTTCTGAGTATGAGCATATCTGAGTTCTGTGTTTGTTGAAGGCAGCTGAGATGAAAGTAAAACACATTTTACTGTGGTTATTTATAATAGTGGTGTGTCCATTCCTACTGCTCTGTCTGTACTGTGAACAGTAGGCTATGGTCAAAAGGCAACATTTGCTCACAGTTCACCTTCTTCAGTTTTATAAAAAGGAAAATAGTTAATTAATACATTTCTGGGGACAGGTTGCAGCACGGACATTAGGAGACCTTGTCCGAAAGTTGGGAGAGAAGATCCTTCCTGAAATCATTCCTATCCTGGAAGATGGGCTGAGGTCAGACAAGAGTGATGAGAGACAAGGAGTCTGCATTGGGTTGAGCGAGATCATGAAATCGACTAGCAGGGATGCGGTGAGTTTGATGTGCAAGGTGAAATTCCCAGCTATTTATGCTATGGTGCAGTTACTGTGCTTGAGACAGAATAATACAGCTAGTGCTGGACTTATTCTGTGGACTGAATTCAGGGCTTGTAACTAACACTGAGTCGCTGTTCAGTCAAATGTACGGATTTGTATCTGTTGGTGTATTTTAACATTGCACAGTTCTGACTTGTGTGAAAACCTTCCATTAGGTAGTCTTAGAGCACTGTAACTATTTGTACTGATTAACTCTGCTTGTCTTCCAATACATTTCAGTCAAATTGCACTTTAGTTTCAGTTGTGTAAATTCTGCATTATCAGCCACTTCACTGTGTCTGTTGTGCTTTAGATAATCTTTAATTTTACGTTCTCATCTTCAGGTTCTGCTTTTCTCCGAGTCCCTGGTTCCTACAGTGAGAAAAGCGCTGTGTGACCCTCTGGAAGAAGTCCGGGAGGCTGCAGCCAAAACATTTGAACAGTTGCACTCAACAATTGGCCATCAGGCTCTTGAAGACATCCTGCCATTCCTGCTGAAGCAGCTGGTGAGCATTGCTCAGCATTAGTCAACAACCTGATTAATGGTGTGGTGGGAAAGAGTTGAATAATTAACTTAAAGGATAAGGAGGATTGTAGTGGCAGACCTTCCAGGGAATGGCAGAAATATTTTCTCTCATCCGTGGAGTCATCCTGGCAATTGGCAGGGAAAATTTTCTGGCTAAAGCCTAGGCCTAAGAATGGCTCACCTGGCTGTGCTACAGAATTGCCATTGTCATCTTACTTGGTTGCTTGGCCACCATGCCTAAACTGGGAAATCTTTCTGATGTGACAGAAGGACTTGGGTCGGGTTTTGCTATGTAGTATGAAAGCATTTTTGAGTAGAAGCACTTGGTTTTGGTTATATGGTCACATGGTGAAATGGCCCTTAAAACAGGGTTTAGCTTGGTGTGTCACAGCTAATTACTCAGATTTGGCACTTTCTCTTTCCCTGTAGGATAATGAAGAGACAGCTGACTTTGCTGTGGATGGTCTTAAACAAGTTATGGCTGTCAAGAGCCGTGTGGTGCTGCCTTACTTGGTGCCAAAGGTACGATGGGAAACAAATTTTAAACTTCGCATCAGTGGTTTCCTCTGCTTGCCGCCAGTTTTCTTTGAATCAATATAGCAAAAGGAAGAGCATCTTTTGAAATTTTCTTCTGATTTTAAGCTCAAACCATTGTCATTTGGGTCGGGATATGCATATTTTTTGTGTTGTAGATGCAGTGATATTCCTTCTGAAAGAACTTTGTCTCATTTTTTGGTTTTATTTTTTTGTTTTTGTAGCTGACAACCCCCCCAGTGAACACCCGTGTACTGGCTTTCCTCTCCTCAGTGGCAGGGGACGCTCTGACACGGCACTTGAGTGTCATCCTGCCTGCCATGATGTCTGCACTCAAAGAAAAGCTGGGCACCAGTGAAGAGCAATTGGCAAGTAGCACAGCTCAGCTTCTTGTTGTGACAGGTTGCCTGAAGACAGTGCATCAGGTTTACTTCCCAGCCCAGAATCTGTGTTCTCTAGATTCACAGATTGCATGTTTAATTCAGTCCATTAGCTTCTCCAGGATGAGTCTTTTTGCCTGGTGGCATATTGTGAGTCAAAAAACGTATGCTTTCCAAATCTATTTGTATCCATTTAAAAGTCTCTTTGGCCTGCTACAAGACACAATTCTCAGTTTACTTATTCCTGGAGAACTGCCAGAGTGTCTAGTTAACTTCATATTTATTCTTGGTGTAGAAGACTGAGAGATTAAAGGGCTGCAGGAAGGAAATCTCCTATTTTGCATGCTGCACTCCTCCTGTACTTCTTTCCAAAACATCTGGTGTTTGGACTCCTGAGAACATCCTGGAGTTGTGACTATGGACAGACATGTACATAATCAGTTGGTGAATTAGGAATGAGTGACAGAGTCCTGTTGTCTGTCTGCTATGCATGCCCATTAGATCAGCTTCCAGCCCCAAGTCTGCCTGGAGATCTCTAATGTACCCACAGACGTGCTTGTAATTAGTGTTATGACGCACAGCATTAAACTACCTAAATCAGAAGAATGTTATCTGACAAGACTCACAGTCTGCCTTGGATGAGTAAGATGGGGGAGACTGAGCTACCCTAATTTTTGTAAATTAGCCCTCCTGTAGCTGGTGCAGCAATCAGTTCAGCACAGTTTGGTCACTTGTTAAATGTTAAGAATTGATCATAAACCTGTCTGCGCCAGGACTGAATCAAGCTCTTAGTGGTGCTGTGACCAGCTACTTAATGAGAAGCAATTAGCAAGTGGGGTATGTTGTAGTATTTCTCTGAGAAAATGCTGTGGATAACATGGAGAAACCTGAGGCTAAGCCTGGCTTTGTTCTGTTTGAGAGCTAACGTAAAGTTAATTTGGACTCTTCAGGAAATGGCAAACTGCCAGTCTGTAATCCTGTCTGTGGAAGATGATGTCGGACAAAGAATTATAACTGAAGATTTGCTGGAAGCTACACGCAGTCCTGAGCTGGGCATGAGACAGGCAGCAGCTGTCATGCTGAATATCTACTGCTCCAAGACAAAAGCAGACTACACTGGCCATCTCAGGAGCTTGGTTTCAGGCTTGATTCGTCTGTTTAATGACACCAACCCTGTAGTTTTGAATGAAAGCTGGGATGCACTTAATTCCATCACTAAGGTGAGAGGCAGCTTAAAACAGTGACAGGGTAATGTCTGGCCTGGGAAGACTTCACAGAGAGTATCTGGATGCCGTGGTGCCTCATCTTTGTCTTTTCCCTCTCTCCTGCAGAAGTTAGATGCTGGGAACCAGCTTGCTCTCATTGAAGACCTGCACAGGGATATCCGGATTGTAGGGAATGAGGCCAAGGGGGAGCATGTGCCAGGATTCTGTATTCCTAAGAAGGTAAAGGATCAGAATGGGTGTGGATTCATCAGAGCCACAATACCCCACCTTTGGGGAGAGCTGATTGATGTGACTTTACAGCTCTTAGAAGCAGCGACTATTTGGGCATTCCAAACTTGTACGTTGCAGAGACTTCTTGTAGGTTACAGCTCTCCTGAGTTACCCTCCAGAAGTCTCCTCTTGTAATGAGGTCTCTGACAATTCTGTTATGCATGTAAGTCATGGTCACTGGCTGCTTTTTGTGGGGGAGTAATACTGGACTTCTGTGCCTAATTTCTCTAGTTTAAAAATTCCCTGAGCCGCCACCACTTTTCTCATAGCAACTGGCTTAGTAAGGCAGAGAGGCATGAAATCAAACCAAATAAAAGTAGCTCTGTCAATGTGGAATCAGGGAGCTGAAGGTCAACAGGAAATTGAGGGAAACTCTCCAAGTTTGTGCATCTGGTATATAATAGGACCAAAAATAAGATACATATTTTTTGCATCTTGGTTTCTAAGCTTTCTTATCCAATTTTCGTGACAGGGAGTGACTTCCATACTCGTGGTGCTGCGGGAAGGTGTTTTAACTGGTAATCCAGAGCAGAAGGAGGAGGCAGCAAAGGCCTTAGGGCTGGTTATTAAGTTGACTTCTGCTGAAGCTCTTAAACCATCTGTGGTGAGCATCACTGGGCCACTTATTCGAATCCTGGGAGATCGGTTCAGCTGGAATGTCAAGGTGGCTCTGCTTGAAACATTAAGCCTGCTTTTAGCTAAGGTAAGATTCAAAGTGTTGGACTGTGCCTTGTGAACATTTTCCATGGTAACCTTCAGAAGTGTCTGTTGCTGTTCGTGTAAATACAGCTGGGATCCCTGCTGCTGTGGATTTGGTATTTAGGAATAGCACTGTAACTGGATTGCGTTCTTCCAGTAGCTTCTGGCCTACCAAAAAAACCTCCAGTGCTGAATCACTGGGCTTTTTAGAAACATTGCTAAATGCTGATCCCACTTTCCAGTGATTAAAACCCACCATGTAATTAATCTCTCCCATGTCCACCATTTTCATGAGTTGTTAACTGTAAAGATCTTACGTATCTTTGAACTGAGCTAAGCTTTTATCCAGTGCTCTGTATACAAAAGGCTGTTCACGATAGTGTAAAATTTCTCAGTGTTACCCTCATATTTCAGTAGGCAGAAAATAACATTAAATTTGAAAAGGTTAAAGGTTTTGTGGTAAATTATTGTTTCATGTTTTTCCTATTTTAGTAGGGCATTATATCTAACAAGGGCTCTGTGATAATGAACTGCTGTAGTAGAGGTCATGCCATTTTCAGCCTTTGACCTCTGGCTGCTGTTTCAAACTTGACCCCACCATTTTCCCTTCTGTCTCTGGAATAGGTTGAGATTGCCCTGAAACCATTTTTGCCCCAGTTGCAAACAACCTTCACCAAAGCTCTACAGGACTCAAACCGTGCTGTTCGCCTTAAAGCTGCTGATGCTCTCGGGAAACTCATTGTCATCCATGTCAAAGTGGATCCTCTCTTTACAGAGCTCCTCAATGGAATTCGTTCTAGTGATGACTCTGCCATCAGGTAAGCTGCAGGTGATGGCTCAGACTTTCCTGCTTACTGAGGAGGAAAGAAAGGGCTGGGATGGATGAACAAAACCCCATGTACATATTAGTGAAAGCAGCTGACTGTTATCCAAGGGTTGTAAAAAATGTGGATGATGGGGCCTGCCTGAGTCAGAAGCTGAGCTGAGAGTGTGCCTGGGAGAAACAGTGCTTGGTGTCTGCCCAGTGCCCTTCTCTTGCATGCCCCCAGCAGCCCACTTACAGATACAAAACACTATCAGATGTGAGTCTGACCTGAAGTAATGCAGCTGTTCTTGTATCCTGAGGGCACAGATCCCTAAGACATGGACTTCCTGACTTCAGAAGTTTTTTAACGTTTGAACAGTCAGAAGATGCCTGTGTTATAACAGACAGACACAAGTACAGAAACATGGAAGTACTCTCTAGGATGGAGTTTTCCGTCTCACAGACTGTAAGGCATAGTGTAATTGCTGTGCAAGAATCTGCTGCAGGTGTTCAGAGCTCAATTTCTCCTGAGGGGTGGGGGAGAGGCAGTGTCTGACTGTACACTGTGATCTCTTCCAGGGATACGATGCTGCAAGCACTGAGGTTTGTCACACGAGGAGCTGGTGCAAAAGTAGATGCTGCAATTAGGAAGAATATCAGCACGGTGCTGCTCGGGATGCTGGGACATGATGAGGTACTGCTTCAGCCAGCTGTACAGTCTTTCTCTTACATTGAAAAGCTGAACTTTCTAACAGAATTATTTTCTAAAATAACTTCTGGGGAAATTCCTGATGATGTGGTCAGGGACAAGAGTTGGAGATCCCTAGCCAGTCCCTTGTAACTCTGAAAATCTGACAGTTTGTTTCCTTGGCAACTGCAGATATGGGTTTGACCTGCAGCTCCTCACCAAGAGGTTTGAGCCAGCTCTGCAGTCAGGATTTGCTTTTTATCTTGGAGAAAATCTGCAGTACCTTCACTGTATACACAGATGTGTGTTTGTAGCCTCTTGGCTGAGGTTTATTGTTTAGTGTAAAGAAATTTTTCAGATAATGACAGATTTTTCTCCAGCAAGCAAGAAGCTTTCCAAGTTTAATACAGAGTCTTCTGTATATGGCAGATAGCAACAGTAACATCTGTTGAGATTAAAATTAATCATCTAATAATTTATTTCCTATGCCAGTCTGTGCAACAGACATGCAACTATTAACATGCAAGAAATAGAAAACTTGAGACATTCCTACTGGGTTCTAAGTTGTGCAGTGGAAAAGAGTAGTTATGGGATGGTCACATAAGGAAGGCAAAATAACAACAGCCTGGGAGTGTGAAATTAAAAGCAGTAAGAGTTTATCACAGAGATGAGCTCATCCAGAGATGGCTAGAAGTGACACTTATAGTAAATGAATCTAAACTGTTGTGAATGTCTTTTAAAAAATTCACTTTCATCTTTATGACTTCTCAATTTAGCAAATCAGAACTTAGAAAAGATCTGTAATTCTTCACTCTCTGCTGGCTTTTTTGACCATGGATTTGGCTTTAAGTTCCTTTACGTACAAGAAGCCCTGTGAACTGACAGAAATCCACAGGCAGTAGGAGTGAAATACTACTATTTATTTCCTCCTTCTCTTTTTATTTCCTGTCATCTTCTGGCACGTGCTGTGTTTGCTGCCTATCCCTGGCGCGTTGCTGTTGTCACTCCCCACCAGGACGCCACTCGCATGGCCTCGGCTGGCTGCCTCGCAGAGCTGTGTGCCTTCCTGTCGGACGAGGAGCTCAGCACTGTTCTCCACCAGCACTTACTGGGTAGGTGAAGCTGTTCACAGGGACTGGAACTGATTCTGAAAGCAGGCAAGATTCCTTCTCAGCCACTGATTCAGGCTTTTGTGACTGGATCTCTGCTCTGTATTTTCTTGTGCTCTTCTTTGGTCATGGCTGTTCATGCACCCTGGTGCACAGTGAACACAAGGTCCTGGTTGTCGTTTGGGGATACCCAGGTTATATTTTTCCCCTGTATCTGTTACCAGGTGACTCAATAATTAAGTACCAGCATGGCTGAGTAATTGCTGGTGCTGACACAGAGAGGCCGGGAGGTGACAGGATGATCAGGCATGGGTGGACAGAAGGCCCATCCCATCTTTTGTGGTGGCACTGTGATCTTAGGTTGGCTGGTGCACAGATCACATGTAATGGTTTCACATGCTTTTGGAGAATTAACTAATTTGCCTCTAAGTTAGAAAAAACAATGACTATTACAGAAACCTATAGTGTTTGGGAGTGCTGTGGATTACTCTCCCCTCTGTGATTAAAAAGATAATCGGTTGGCTAGTATTAAATTGGAAGGGGCTTGGAACTGAATGATCTTCAAGGTCGCCTTCCAACTCAAACCATTCTGTAATTCTTAATTACAGATGAATTTTACAATTTTATTTGAGAGTCAAAACTTGTGTAATTTTGAGGCTATGAAAAGTACCTGAGTTGAAAAAGAGAGTCTCTCATTTGTGTCTGCTTCCCTGCCTGCCCAGGTGCTGTTCCCACCTGGTACAGGTGTTGCATTTTAGCTGTGTATGTCTTTTTGGGAGGAGTGGAGAAAGCAAGGCATTGCTTTAGATGCTGCTTGTTATTTCATTTTTTATGGCAGTGAATTGACAAACTGCCAGAAGCCTCCTCAGATGAAGAGGAATGGATAGCGGGAGCCTTGCCACCACTCTGTTCTTCCCTCTGCAGCAGACGTCTCTGGCATCGACTGGATGGTGAGGCATGGCCGGAGCCTGGCTCTCTCCGTGGCTGTGAATGTCGCTCCTGGCAGGCTGTGTTCCCCAAAGTACCACAGCAGCGTGCAGGAGATGATCCTCAGCAACGCCACGGCCGACAGGGTGAGTCCTGCCTGAGTGGGAGTCCTGCCCGAGGGGGAGTCCTGCCTGAGGGGGGGCGAGCGCTGTCACGAGCGCTCGCTGGGAGCGGCTTTGAGAAGGTGTGCGAGAAGGTTCTCTGTGTTACCAAAGAGGACAAAACACCCAAGTACTATCTGAGGCTTCTCCCTTGGCTAGATGGAGTTTGTATGGTGAAATTACACAGCTGTTCTGCTTCTTTGAGTTCTGATCTCTGTTGATATGAAGATTAAATAATCTTCAATTGCAGAGTAGCTTTCACTGGGAGTAAGTTACACTTCTGTTTCCCTATGAAAGTTCCTATTCACAGCCAGGTTTACAAGAAGTGCAAATTATTTGTTTTAGGAGGATTTTAAATCTGGGGTTGAATGAATAATTTGCAGTAGGGATCTTGGGGGATTGGTGGGGCCTGCCACCTTATTCCATCTAGCTCATGGTTGCATTGGGATTTTTTCATCATATTACCCAGTAACACGAACCCAGCGTTTTCCTGCTTTCATGCTGCTGTTTTCTTGAAAGATGGGTTTAGCTTCCTACACACCATGAGCTTGGTGATAAAGGCTGTTGAACTCTGGTGTAGTAACACCAGTTCTTGTCTTTATGTTGAAGATCCCTATCGCAGTTAGTGGCATCAGAGGGATGGGCTTTCTCATGAAATACCACATGGAAGGGGGAGGCAACCTGCCTCCCAAACTTTCCAGCCTCTTTATTAAGGTAAGGGTTTTTATGATAACTACTTGTTGGTGTTCTCATGTGATTGGAATCTCTGTCTGAGCTAACTCATGAGTGACTGTCTATCAAATCCCTGAAAATCTAGGTATTTCTTTTTGTGGCATTGACAGAATCACTGTATCAGCCTGCTTTGGTGCTGTGAATACAATACTGCCATCCCTGTTCTAACATGGAAATTTGCTTTTGAGCTTTCTGTGCTACACCTCAGGTCTGGTTCTTTTAAGTGCATTTTTTCTTTGCAGTAACAAACAGCTGGCAGGGAAGCAGAGAAGAGTAGGGGGGAGCTGTCAGGTTTTAAGGTTCCTAAAGGTCAAAAGGCTTTTTTTAAGAAATGGATCAAATACTAGCCCTCACCTTACCTGAGAGTATTGCAGTTAACACCTTTTTCAGTTCCTATCTATTTAAATATTCTACCTCAAAGTTCCTTTATTGTTTGTTCTGTTTCTTTAGTTGTGTGGCCGGATTTTTGTTTTTTGTGTTTAATTGTCTGCCCTCCTTGCACTCTGTACCCCCTCAGTATCCCTCTTGGTAGACAGAGTGAGACATGAGATTTTACATTTCTGTGTAATTTACTTGAAAAACTGCCAAACATGCAAGCTGGCATGATGCAGGCCAGCATTCTTCAAAGAAGACTGTTTGAAATCCTACTTTTATATATTAATATTGCAATATTGTGTTAAACTATAAAATATCATTATTGTCACAATATTCATATTAATCACCATATTAATACTGCACTTGACATTCAGATATTAGCTTTCATGTTTTAGGTGTGTTAAGATTAAATTAAAATACAAAGCTCTCATTTTTTAATTTTAAAATAAAATCAACTGTTGAAATGCACCTTATACTCCAACCAGAAACTGGCTTGGCTGATGCTGCTGAGTGAGTGTATTTTAGAGGTGCTGACACTATCAGCTTTTCTGCACTTAGTGGTCATTGTCATTTCCTGAGACAGTTGAGAGGAGCATGTGACACTGTCATCAAACACATATATAGAAAATTTCTTTGAAAAGGTGTTTTGTTTTCAAGCCTTGTTCTTTTCTTACACAGTTTAGTCAAATTTGTTGGTAACAAGAGTGTTTCTTATGTACCTGTGAGTTGAAAACTGCTTTTCTTGGTATAGTTTAAAATACTTAAATTTGAAAAAAATTATAAACAATTGCTTTAAATACCTGTTCTTGGTAATCCGAATTTCATTCCACCTTCATCTCCTTCAGTGTCTTCAGAACTCATCCAGTGACATAAAGTTAGTTGCAGAGAAGATGATTTGGTGGGCAAATAAAAGCCATCTTCCCCCACTGGATCCTCAGACAATTAAGCCAATTCTCAAAGCGCTTTTGGACAACACAAAGGATAAAAACACCAGTGTAAGAGCCTACAGTGACCAGGCTATTGTCAACCTTCTGAAGATGAGAGCAGGTGAAGAAGTGCTTGAGGTATGAGACAAGGAAATCTAATTGTTGGTAGCAAGACTGTCACCTCACTCTGCATTTGTCTGTGTGGTGTCTGCAGCCCCAAAATGCACCGGAAGTCTCTTAGGAAGTAGATGTAGTGGGACATTACCATTTGCATTTAGGCCTTCAGCAGTATTCTGCTAAGGCCTGAAGAAATAAGCCATACGGATACTGTACAACCTGACAGTGCAGCATTAGTAGAATCAAGGCTTTTAACATACCCCCGTGTTTGACAAATGCCTGAAGCCTTCCCTGTGCCAGAGTTCCTTCAGCTGGCATTGATCCTTTATTGCCTTGGTCACTTGTATGATCCCACTGCAACAGCACTCTAGGGAGTATTTTAGGATGGACTGCTTCATGCATCCATTTCCAGACCTGTTTTTCTAAGTCTGGCCTTCTTTTGGATAGTTCCATTTCTGGAACTGTAAACCAGATGAAGAATATTGGTACATTTGAAAGGTTTTAGCTAGCTACAGCTTGTAAGGCACTTCCACTTACTCTCTTTGACTGGTGTGTTGTCAGGAGTTGGTAATGGGTGCTCCCTTCCTCCCACAGTCAGTTTGCAGGATTCTGGATGCTGCCAGCCTGGAGCTTCTCACCGAGAGCTGCCGGAGGTCCCTGCGGAAGTTGGCTGGGCAGGCCGACTCCGAGGAGCAGATCGACGACACCATCCTCACGTGATCTGGCTCCAGAGGACATGGAAACACTCAACCAACCGCTGCATCAGCATTTCAACTCCAAACACCTATTTTAAATGTTTTCATTTTTGAAAATGTTAATTCTGATGGGATTTCACGAAAAGGACTCCCAGAGAGTATTTTAGTATCCAATATACCAGAATAGCCTTAATTAGACCCACATTAGCTGAAAATTAAAAATTTGGTCCCCTTTTTGAAACAGATAATGAGCAAGAGACAGACATACTAACCAATACTGGTCAGTTGTGGCCAATTGTGAGATGTGGCTAGAGCACATCAGGCTTAAACTCTGGTGACAACTATTTCCTTCCCAGGGTCTGTGCAAAAACTGCAGTACTGGAAGTATTGTTGGTCTTTCCACGCACCCTGGGAAGCAGGAATAGAACTCAGTGGAAGTTCAGTTGTATTGTTTTTGTGTACTGCTAACTTGCTGCTTGTGATGGTTCTGAAGACTGAAAATCCCTGTAAAACGAAGTATTTAAAATAGCCTTAGAAATCACAGATGGGAAAAGGGGATTAAATGCAGTCTGTTTAGAGAAGGAACATTTAATAAAGGCTCTGACTTTGATCCTTCTGCTGTAAACTGTTCTTTTTACAAATTCATTTGTCAACAAACTTATAATGTGATTTACTTGCTTGTTTTAGGGCATATAGTCTGTAGAGTGGGCAGCGCTGTGGTCTATAAAAATCTTTTGCAAAACTGAGGTAAGCCAGGATTTAAAGCCAAGCCAGAACTGACATTTAATGAAATTTTTAAGTAATGATTGCTATTTATTTCCAAAGTGTTGTTGACTATAGACAGTTTTTTAGTTATCCAACTTGTGACCAGTCCTCTGTATTTGTCTTCAAAGGCTTCACAAGATACTTGCCACTACTGGGTTTTTTGGTCAATGAGTTGTGCTGCTCCAAGAAAGTATTTTACTTTACCTGGTCACATATACCTCTCTTTAAAAAAAGCATATTTTAATCTACTAATACCTTTTATGTTACTTGGTGGAAATAGTGAGAATCTTGTTGCAGAATACAGATTTTTAGAAGGCAAAATGAGCTTTACATTCCATGCAGAGCAATAGTTAAGTGAGTCTTATCTTTTTTATGCAACTCACAGAAGCTGGTTGCACCTGGGAAACCCAGAGCGTTAAAATTTGTTGTTTCAAGTGTGTGAGTGGGGTGGGTGGTGTGTGGGAAGAATCTTCCTTGATTTTAACTCTGGATGGCTCAAACCATGGTGAGGGGAAGAGAATAAACTACTACACATTATAAAATTGGAAAGCATAAAACAGAGCCTCATGGAACACACATTTTGCTAGAACCAATTTGTTGCTATGGCAGTAGCAGCAAACAGAAAAACATTCCATTTTTACTATATGCCCCAAACAGCAAGATACAATCTTGAGTGTTTGGGAGTGCTGTGCTTTATTTTGGTCAGAAGTACAAGAACCTGTCAAGAGGTTACTGATGTTATGTCAGCTCCTGAGCCTGTGGTGTAGGCTCCTGTCTACCAGGAGCCTACCAGTCAGTGGAATGGTGTTGGAAGGGACTTGGGAAAATTAGCTATTTTACCCCATACCTAAGATAGTCTTGGTTCCAGTTAAAGCATTCCTAGCTGAATTCCACATAATTATTTTTATAGCATTGTGGGATGGAGAGTCAATAACCTCTCTATGTCATCTGTTTCATTACATCAACTTGTCACTGTCAGAACTTACCTCATGTCTCAAAAAAGTCTTCCTTGCTGCTACTGGAGTCCATTGCTGCTTCTCCCCTTCCCACTGACATTGAAAACAGTTCACTTTTGCAGCAACTGCATTGTGACTTCAGTGTCCTCACTCCTGGATGAAATAAGTTTAGATCTTCTAAGTACTTTCTCATAGATTTTCATGTTTTCTAAACAAGGTCTGGGTGTTCTTTTGTTGCAACACCACAGTGTTGTTGACGTGTTAGTTTGTGTTCAGCTACAAAGCCAAGCTACAAAATTACTCTTTAGCTCATTATTTCTAATCTCACATTTATGCATTTTACTATTTCTACAAAACTGCAGTGCTTCCCATTTGGTCTGACTGAAACTGTGTTCTAGAAATTTCATCACATTTAGCTGCATTCTGAAGGTGGTTTTTAATTCTGATTTTTGTCTTTTAAAATACTTGTAAATCTTAAACCATCTTTAAACTACATATTTTGCACTGAATCGGTAATAGAGTGAAAACTAAACTAAATGCTCTTAAGGGTTTGGCAGCTTAGGGCACTGGAATGAGTTTCACCTGTAATACATTATTTGTGCTTTGGGGTAACAGGATCAGCAGTTAAGACCATGCAATGCAAAAAGCTCTGCACTGAAACACGTACAAAATTGTATGCCATTCAAAAACTACTAAGTAGGTGGCAAAAAGCTCAGTTTGTTGAAGTGGAACAATTCGGAACGAATAAAAAAATGGCAAGTTTTGGTGAAGAATGGCTGTGTCGGCACATTGGCTTACCTATTTTATATCTGATTCCCAATTGTGCCCCACGTAAGTATGGGAAAGAAAATTAAAGGAAGCCTTTTTGTATTAACTTGGTAATTTTAGCCAATAAGATCTTTTATTATTTAGGGTATTTTGATGATTTGTATCTCCAGCTTAGGTGGCAGCAAGTGGAAAAACTCATTCATCTTCCCAAACAGCACCTGAATCTCTGCACTGAGCTTAGTTGTGTCTGAGGGGGAGGACTAAAAGGTAGGAGCAGGTCATTTGCACTTATGGAGAATATGCTGATTTTTCTGTCACAGTGAAACACTGGATTTTGATAGCTACTTTTTGCTATTTATACACTGCAATATAATACCTCAGAGATAAAATACTCATAATTTTTTGCCACAACATCAGATCTGATAAATTGATTGTGTCAACTTGGTGACAAGAATTTTTTTTCTCATTTCAAATGTCTTAAAAATTCCAGTTGTCAGTAAAAGATAATTTTTCCCTACAACTGACTGTAATAGCATCTTTGAACTGTCAAGCAAACTGATTGACAGCTGAACTGTGTATTTCAAGAAGATCAAAAAATAATTTATGAGATAGGTTTAAACTTACAGGGTGCAAAAAATTACAGTGGAAGAGAGACAAATGTGAAAGCATAAAATATTCAAATATTTTGATTTTTTGGGATGTCACAGTTCTTACTGTCCATTTTATCAGGTATCATCACACTGCCTCATGCTTCTCATGTGATGAGGTTTCATGGGCTTAAAGGTAATAGGAGTCACTGTCCTTTTGGGCCTGAGCTGGTGGTTTGCTTGCAGGATTCCGGGGATCTCCCTGCAGCTACACAACATCCTCAGTGGGTTCCAGGATGTGAGGGCCTTTCTAGGGGTGAGCTTTGAAAGCTAGAATATGTTGTTGAATGTTGATATTAAGGTTTATAATTAAAACCACAGACATACTGTTGATCAGCAGTATTTAGAAGATGCAATTTTATGTGCTTAAAAAACCCTAAATCTTCAACCCAGACATGCTATTTTAGCCATACTGGGTTGGTTTGTTTCCAGATTAATTGCATACAAACTGGATAAATATAACTGTGATCATATCAGAATTATTCAATGCTGAAGAAATAGGAAATCAGAATTGGTTAGAGACAATTACTTTAAAAAATATTCCTCTTAACCAAGTCCTAATGTATAAATCTAGAGAAAAGACCTTTTGAGTCAGTGTTAAGGAAAAAAGCAATACTGCTAAAAATTGTCATTCTCTAAGAAACACTCACAGAGCGTGGCACTGTTGTGTCTGGGAGGCACTTTTGGATTTCAGTCAGTCCAAGTCCTGTGCTCAGTGTCCCACTGAGCAGAGCAGGTAGCTCAGGGCACTGTCCAGGTGGGCTGGACTCCACCATCTCCCTGGCAACCTTGTTCTGCAGTGTGGACACCCTCACACACCACTGACTTTGTCTGTAGTAGTGATGTTCCACTGATTTCAACTTTCTATTGGTTCTTCGGTCCTACCAGAAAGATCCTCATAGTAGGTGCATCCTACTCTTTAAGCATCTTTAGAACAAATTAGATTGTAATTACAAAAATCATTATGGATTGCTATTTTCAAGTTAACTGTTCTTGACTTCTGTGACATCGTTCTTTTGCCTGTTTACAGAATCACAGAATGGTTTGGGTTGGAAGGGACTTCAAACCCATCTTGTTCCACCCCCTGCCATGGGCAGGGACACCTTCCACCAGCCCAGGTTGCTCCACACCCTGTCTAGTTTGGTCTTGGAGACTTCCAGGGATGAGGCAGCCACAGCTTGTGTGGGCAATCTGTGCCAGAACCTCCCCACCCTCATAGGGAAAGGTTTCTTCCCACTACAAGGATCAGTTGTCCATAAAAGTCTGTATTCTTCAGCACTACTTCAGCTCTTCCCATCTGAATGGCAAATGCATGTTAGTTGTGTCAATGAATTGTAAACCTACGGTGAGAACTAAACATCAACCAAGTTTAATTAAATAATGTAAATACTTTGGCTTGAATCTATGCTAAACTAACTTTTAAGACAGGTGCAATACCTAACACTTGCTTTTGTTGCTGTGTTTTTATGTATGTATTGAAAAAACAACTGGGAAAGGAAGTCCTAAGTAATTTACACATTTTACATCAAAACTGCATTGTTTGATCTCAGGAGTTGAAGTATGAGAATGAATCTTTTTGTAGAAAAAAATAATTAAAGAGAAACCCAGCACTCTCCTTGTGCCATGTCTTCACCCAAAAGTGGTTACCACCTAAAAAGTGACCATGGTCTTGCAGAGTTTGTGTAGTCAGTGTCTGTGCAACTAATAGTGAAATTATTCCAGCTCTCCGTATGGAGCAACTCTGGGTGTGCTGTTTGAGCTGTAGATTTGGGTTGTGGATGGTGCAGACACAGCCAATCCGTGTGAGGTCAAGGCCCATCCTGAGCCGCACAGAGGCACTTCTCTGGATTAAAAACTCCTGGAATTTAATTCCAGATTGGCCTGCCTTGCCCAGCCTGTGCCCCACACCTGGGCATTTCCTATCACTGTGCTGCGGGCCTCCTCACCTGCAGGCCGGGCTTTGAGGGGAACTGCTCCTGCAGCTCCATGAAT
>VXAU01003386.1:0-11185 GCA_013399695.1 Formicarius rufipectus | reverse complement strand
CCCCATCCCAACCCTTCCCCATCCCAACCCTTCCCCACCCCAGCCCTTCCCCATCCCACACACGCAGCTCCCAGTGCCAGCCCCACCGGAGCCGCTGGAAGGACGGGAGTTCTCCCTGCTGGGGATCGCAGGTCACTGCTCCCCCGGTCCCACACCACACCCTGACATCACCCGCTCCCAAAGCGCTCACGACTCCTCTCATTTCATGGGTGACACCAAGAAACTGTGCCAGGAGCACAAACAAAAGCTGCTGCTCACCAGCTTCAAGCAAGTGTCTCGTTATCAGCATCTGCAGTTTGTTCCCTTACGAGGAAAATCCTTAATCTAAGGAGAACAGCAGTTTTATGCATTTCATTACAAAATATAAACTCTTCTCAATTAATGGATCTTTTGTGTGGCAAACCCACTAATCCCTGCTGTGGGGAGGCAGGAGGAGCCACTCCTTCACAGACGGAGCAGAGAGCTGTGCCTCTCCACAGAAGTGACCCAAGGTGGGGATGAGACCCCCCGAGGGGCAGGAGGGGCAGGAGGGGCAGCCCTGCCCCTGGAACACGGCACACAGGGGCTGCTCTCCCCAGCTCAGAGCTCCTGCTGCTGCAGGGAGCCTGCACACGGGGAGCTGCACCCAAGTGGGGCCACCAAGGGGATGGGATGGAGCCCCTGTCCTGGCAGGAGAGGCTGGGGGAAGTGGGATTGCTCAGCCTGGGGAAGGGAAGCTTTGGGGTGACCTGACTGTGGCCTTACAGAACCTGAAGGGGCTACAAGAAAGATGGGGAGGGATTGTTGAGGAGGGATGGAGGGGCAGGAAACAGGGAATGGATTCCCATTGCCACAGGGCAGGGATGGGTGGGATATTGGGAAGGAATTCTTGGCTGGGAGGGTGGGCAGCCCTGGCACAGGGTGGGCAGAGAAGCTGTGGCTGCCCCTGGATCCCTGGAAGTGTCCAAGACCAGGTTGGATGGGGCTTGGAGCCCCCTGGGCTGGTGGGAGGTGTCCCTGCCCATGGCAGGGGGGTGGCACCTGGATGGGCTTTGGCTTCCCAACCCAAACCAGCTTGGAATTCTGTGATCTTCACCTGAAGAGTCACCAGGTGTCTCAAGAACAGAGGTATTTAAAATCCTACTGCAAGAAAAGTCCCAGAATTTGCCTCTGTGTAATTGGTGGGATAAATCCATTCTTAATGTTGTGTTTTTCCAGAGAGGTTAATTCTGGGTTTTATTTTTCTACCAAACAAGTTTTCCATGTAGCACTTCATTTAAGTGTTCTCATCTCGGGGAGGTCTGGGCTCTCAGCTGCACTCTTAGAAAGAATAATCTGAGTCCAAACTGGAAGAGGACAAAAGGCAGCAGATCCTGTGGGCTCAGCCTGTGCTGTGTGACAGGGTATCAACCACAATCCTCGTGCCCTGGGAATTCCCCTGAGAAAACTCCACAAAATCACAGTTTCAGGGATCTGGCAGTGCTGAAAGTTACTGAGAAATCCTGAGACATGAAAGAATTGAGAATTAACTGAGCAAATAAAGGCCGCAGAGTGTGAGTGAGAGCAGTGCACGGCTGAGCTGAGCAGCAATGGCAACGTGTGTGTCCTGGTTTTAGTAGCCAGGAGCAGTTTGGCACTGGGTGGGGGTGGGTTCTAAACCCTCTGTGGCATTTTTCTCACCATCTGCTCCCCATGGCCCGTTGGCAGCAGCTGCCCAGGGCACACCCCACCCCACAGGGGACAAGCTGGGTGGTTAGGAACTTCTGTGGGATAAGGAAGTTTTCCTGCCTCCACACCCACCTGAGGGGTCATGTCTGCTCAGGGGCCAGCAGGGATGCCAAAAATATGCCAGGATTGACCTCACAGAGTAAATCAGCCCTTGGGAAACTCCCCACCCTGGGGGAGGGACTGGGCGTTCCCATCTGAGCCCAAGTGGATAGAAGCTTGGGGGTTTTGGGACTGGGGGCTCTTCAGATCCAGAGGAGGAACAGAGCCTCGACCAGACTGAGACTGCCCCCAGACTGCCCCCATCATTGTCACCAGCAGGTTTCTTGTTTTCTTTTTACTTTGAACTCAGGACACCCCCGTGGTGCTCAGCACAGGGGTTGGTGAGCTCCATCCTGCTCGTGCCCCCCTGGACTGGGCTGCACAGCTGGTGTTTTTGTGGCACAAACGAATTTCCCTTCTGTCTCAGTGTATGTTGTGATCTTTTATTAAATTGTTATTCTGACTTGCAATCCCATTCTGAGTTGGGTTCATTTCTCCTGCTGCTTTAACTCTAAACCAGCACAGTGCGCCAGAGGGGTTGGAAAACATTCCTTATCCCCAGAGCAGCAGAGAAGGGGCTCCAGTGGCTCCTTTGTGCCACATCACCGACCAGTGATGAGTTTCCTGTCCCTTCTTCTCTGATTATCAGCACAACCAACAACGTTACTGCGCAGATGTGTTGGCTCCTGGCAGAGTCACCCACGGAGCTTGGGAATCACAAACACGTCACTCCCTCAACTGACCCCACTCTGCCACCTCCTTCTGGTTCTCCAGAGCTGCTCCATCCCTCCAGGAGAGATGGAAGTGCAGAGCACTCCAAGCACCCCGAGTGTCCCACACCAACAGCCTCAGCTGATCCCAGTCCTGGCTGCTGACCCCGCCAATTCCCGCTGCTGGATCCGGCATTCCCGGAGCTCAGAGCCACCTGGACACGGCCACAGCACATGGAAGGGACCTCAAAGCTCATCTCACCCCATGGGCAGGGCCACCTTCCAGTGTCCCAGGGTTCTCCAGCCTGGCCTTGGACACTTCCAGGGATCCAGGGGCAGCCACAGCTTCTCTGCCCAACTTGTGCCAGGGCTGCCCACCCTCCTAGCCAGGAATTCCTTCCCAATATCCTCCCTAAATCCACGATAAGAAATTCAAACTGAAACTGCCCTTCTTTAAACCCCATTGTGATGTTGGTGGTACCACTTTCAGTTCAAAACCCAGAAAACACTTGTCAGTCAAACAGAAGCCCTTCCTGAAGCATTTACCATGCCTGTGATTCCAGAAGGTCCCAGGGTGGGTGGTCCCTGCTCTGCCCTAAGGAAGGCACTGGGAGTCTCCCAGTTGGATCCAATTTATGTCATATTTTCTCTGCCAGAGAGTTGGTAACAGGGACTCCTCACGTGAGATGGAGCAACGCTGAGCATGAAGTTGGAGTTAAAGAAAGAACCACAAAACAACCCTTAAATCTCCTTCAGCCCAAAGGCTTTTCCTCACTGACACTCTCCTGGCACTGGCCAGACACCCACTTTTGTTTCCTTTCTTCCCTTTTAATTAATTATGTGTGCTGCTTGGGTGATTTACATAGTGCCCATTTGCAGTCTGGGTCACTGAAATAATTAGGGAACTTCAAAGCTCTCAGAGTCATCTTAATTTCCAGCCCCACATTTCAATTAGCAACACAACCCTATTAATAATTTAGAGATGTAAAGAACTGTAGGACGAGTCTCTGTGCAGATCAGAGCAGATGGACTCTCCCTCCACCTCTTCCACCTCTTCAGCCAGTTTTGGCTCCTCCAAAGCGCTGCCACCCCACTGTGACCTGCACCTTTGGGGGCACCACCGGGGGGCTGCTTTGGAGGAAACTCCCAGTTTGTCCCCATTTGTTTCTTTGCTCAGGCAACTGCAACTCCAACAGCCCCGTCCTGTGTCCTTCACTGCAGCCAAGACTTCTGTCCACAGCCACCACAGGGTCCCTGGGACAGCAGGGCTGTGCTCACACACCATTCCCCCCATTCTCCCGTTCCGAGAGGAGTTCTGATGACAAGTCACCTGCTTATTCCTTGCCTGAAGAGCAGCTCCCCTTTTCCTGCCAGAGCTGCTTCACTTCCCCTGCAGAAATGGGGGTGGGAGGGTGCATTGATGCAGCAGAGGTGGCAAACCTGCCCAGGGCAGCCCCCCCTGCAGAGCTGCCCCAGCCCTGGGACAACAGCACAAGGAGCTGGAGCTGCTGCAGAGGCCAGAGGAGGGGCTGGAGATGCTGCAGGGCTGGAGCCCCTCTGCTCTGGAGCCAGGCTGGCACAGCTGGGGGGGCACCTGGAGAAGAGAA
This sequence comes from Formicarius rufipectus, assembly GCA_013399695.1. NCBI lineage: Eukaryota > Metazoa > Chordata > Aves > Passeriformes > Formicariidae > Formicarius > Formicarius rufipectus. Next base: position 7,122 of record VXAU01003386.1, on the reverse strand, counting down.
GGATCCAGGGACACCTGAGAGCTCCTTGCAGAGCCTGGAGGGGCTCCAGGAGAGCTGGAGAGGGACTGGGGACAAGGGGTGGAGGGACAGGACACAGGGAATGTCTTCCCACTGCCACAGGGCAGGGATAGGTGGGATGTTGGGAAGGAATTCCTGGCTGGGAGGGTGGGCACAGGTTGGGCAGAGAAGCTGTGGCTGCCCCTGGATCCCTGGGAGTGTCCAAGGGCAGGTTGGACGGGGCTTGGAGCCCCCTGGGCTGGTGGGAGGTGTCCCTGCCCATGGCAGGGGTGGCACTGGATGGGCTTTGAGGCCCCTCCCAACCCAGACCAGTTTGGGGTTCTGGGATTCCATGACTGGAAACTGATACACAGCTTTGCTTCTCCATATCTAGAAAAAAAACTCATTTCAATGGTAGGGACACAGGGAGGGCTTGGAATGACCACAAAGGGTGTCCAAGAGCAGGAGATGGAGCCAGCAGGGAATTCAGGAAAGGCTCCACCCTGCAGGCGTGTGACTCTGACCAGGACTGGCCAGGAGAACACAGACCCCAAAACCCAAGGCAAAACTGCAGTGCCTTTGGGAAGACTGTCTGCAAGGCTCCAAAAATGCCCTGCAGGAAGGACAAAGGGCTCTGCTTGGTTTCCTTTTGACCTCGTTGCCCAAGGCAGGACTGGCTGTGGCACTCAGAGCTCTGGGCTGGGGGCAGGGTGGGCATCGGGCACGGGGTGGGCATCGGGCACAGGGTGGGCTCCGTGGGCTGCCAGGACTTTTCCAAGATTCTGTGCTCCTCCTTTGGAAAGCACTCGGTGCTTTACTCACTTTATAACTTTATATAAGGAAGGAAGGATGTTCCCTCCAACCCTCCTGGAGCCAGGGGAGGGAGCAGGTCGCTGTCACAGCCCAGAGGCAGACACTCCCTCTGTAATGTCATTAATCTGCCTGGAAAGATGCCGAAATTCTGGCTGTAAAGGCACAGGAACAGAATCATTAGGAAGCTTCCAAAGGGGAATTGGGCTCAGCAAAGGGAGGGGGGTGAAATGTTCTGGGAATTGGTGTCTTGCCCAGATAAGCAGCATATCTCACCCAGAAATGCCATTTAATGCAGGCTAATTGAATTCCCTTCGTTATATTCCCATTACAATAGTCTGTATTCAGGTTCATCTGCAGATTTTGCTAATCCTGAAAGAAAATAACCAAGCATGAAAAATCAGATTTCAGCTTTACCTTTTGTCTCCCAAGAATATTAATGATGGAAAGTTTCTCTGTCTTTGCTCTGAGCTCTGGGAGGATCCTTAGGATTTGAACACCTTGAGATTTGGGAAATTTGCATAAGGAGCAGCATTGAAGACAGAGATATTTCTACAAAATATCATTTTTTTACCAAACCTTCCACTCCCCTTTGTGATGTAAGACCAAATCTTTGTCTTCTCTGATAAGATACTCATTAATTCCCAGCTTTCTGATTGGCCTTGCCTTGACATTCCTGAGTGAGATTTTCTGAGCAAATGTTTTCTGGATGATCCTAATCAGAGATGATGATAACTCCAAGAACAAAGACATTTTAATGACAGAAGAAACACTTGTTGGGGTTGGCTTTGTTATTAAAAACCTGAATCTTGTTCTCCCTAAAGGCAGATTTTGCATAACCTCACGGAAAACCCAGTTCTGTTCTGATTTTTTATAGAACTGACAGAGTTTCAGTAATTTGTTGCATATTAGTGGCACATGCTGAAAATTAATCATTATGCTCTTAATTGCTAGAAATTACAACCAGTTTGACAGCTCACCCTGCAGACATTTAAGCAGGAGAGAATCCAAATAAAGGAGAGAAGTTTCTTCTGGAAATTGTGCTGCCTGGAAAGCAGGAAATTTACATTTCCACTTGGATCTTTGATGTGTCTCAGCTTTGATTTGAAGTAATCCTTTAGTTTTAAAGCTGAACTGGTCTGAAACTCAGGCTGAAAGATGTTTTATTTCTTGCTCTCTGGTGCCACGGCTGGAGCTGCTCCGGAGGGAACAGCAGAGCAAACACCCTTTCCCTGGCAAAGGCACCAACCAACCAAAGTTGGGTTTAACCAGAGCACCACAACTTTCCTCAAGTCTGGGTTTCTGCCTCCCACCGTCCCACACAACAGCCAATTACTCCTCAGCACTTTGCATCCCAATCCATCTGCATTATTCCTGGCAGATTAATCAGCTTAGCAGGAGCTCATTGCAGGAAAACTGGGGTGATCGTGCTGAGCCAGCAGGACGAGGGTTCCAGGGATGATCATCTGCAGCTCCAAACTGCAGCTAGACAAGAAACTTTTAATTAAAAGTGACAACTGTGACTCCCCAGGAAAGTGGATTTTCTGGCAGAAAATCCAGGCACAGATTTGGAATCGTGGAATTGTTAAGGGTGGAAAAGATCTTTGAGATCATCAGCTGCCACCCAGCACCACCCTTAAACCACGTCCCCAAGTGCCACGTGCACATGTTTGCTGACCTCTTCCCGGGCTGGGCACTCCAAACCTCCCTGGGCAGCTGTGCCAGGGCTGGACAGCCCTTCCCAGGCAGGAATTCCTCCCCATGTCCCCCCTGCCCCTGCCCTGTCCCACCTGAGCCCGTTCCCTCTGCTCCTGTCCCTGTCCCTGGAGCAGAGCCTGATCTTCCCCATCTCCTGGCAGGGACTTGTAGAGCCAGAAGGTCCCCCCTGAGCCTCCTTTTCTCCAGGCTGAGCCCCCCCAGCTCCCTCAGCCCCTCCTGCTGCTCCAGCCCCTTCCCAGCCCCGTGCCCTTCCCTGGCCCTGCTGCCCCCTCAGGTGTGGATGGGACAGTCACTACACGGCTGAAGTCCAGAGCAGAAGAAGATTAAGTTCATTTTCAACACATCACAACATCTATTTGTTTCTGCATCTGTTCTTCCAAAACCTCTTTAACACACACAACAAACTGCCTAGAAAGCGTGTGCTGCTCCCTCACCCCGGGCAACCTTCACGTCCGCTCACAAAACTTTTCCAAAGGAGATTTTTTGCCTTTCTGAAACAATGGGGGGGGTTCCCCCCCATTAAAACATGCAGTTCTGATTCCATGCCAGCATTTCTGCCAGCTTTCTCCATCTCTCCCTTGCGTTTCTATCCCTTAAGGTCACCACTCCTGTGGATACTCCTACTATTTCCCAGCAGTCATCTCCCTTTTCCACTCTTCTCTGGTATTCCAGACAGTCACCGGCAATAGCTTCTCACCTGCCCCATCCTCTCCTTCCCTCCCCACCCCAACTCTTCTGACTGCTGCCCTGCAGCCCCCCTCTGGCTCACACCCTGCTAATTCCAAAGCCCAGCCTGTCCCTCTCCACTGCATAACCATCCTCTCTCCTCTGAGCTCCTACAGACACGGTCAGGTTCTCCCCCTGAGCTGCACAAACACCTCGTTCAGTTCTTACTGCAGTTCCTCACCCCTAAAACCTTCCCCTTTACTCCACCTCCTGCATTTTGACCAGAGGAATGCAAAGCCCCTCCTGTGCATGAGTTCCTCTCCCCTCTGGTCCTCTGCCCCGTGTCCCACCGCAGGTTCTCCAGTGCTCCTCCCAGCAGTGCTGGGCTGGGAGATGATTCCAGGTCTGCCCAGAAATCAGATTATGGGAATGCAAAGTCCTGTCCTGTGCCTGGAGAGCAGAATGGCAGCACCAGTGGAATCTCACAGGCTTAATTCCCACAAGGAGCCATGAAAATTGGGATGTGAGAACCCCATCCTACACTAAAGCAGACACTGTTCTCCATAAACGCCTCATTGTCCATAACACCTGAAACATCTCCTTTCTACTTCCAGTCTCAATTGCCAGGGCACAGACTGGGCAGAGAAGCTGTGGCTGCCCCTGGATCCCTGGAAGTGTCCAAGACCAGGCTGGACAGGACTTGGAGCACCCTGAAGTAGTGGAAGGTGTCCCTGCCCAGGGCAGGGGGTGGAATGGGATGAGCGTTAAGGTCCCTCCCAACCCAACCCAGGCCATGATCCCACGGGTCTGGTTGGCTGCACAGAGATCACAGGAGCAATATCACGTAGTGCTGGCAAGTGATGTCTTCAAATGTGATTTCTTTTCCCCGAGGAAACCTGGGGGTGGCACATTCTCACTTCCCCAGCATCCCAGGTTTTGACACTCCAGTGCATTCCCTGTTTGTGGTTTCAACTCGTTGTGCCAGTGCTGGTTTCCCCAATCAGGAGGAATTCAGAGCAGCCCCAGTGGCTGTAATTAAATCATGTCCTTCCTCTGAGCTCTGGGGGGTGGAGGGGGGTCCTTTCCCTGCAACCACAAACCTTCCAAGCCCAGCAGCACCAGTGCCACCAGTGCCACCCGTGCCACCAGTGCCACCCGTGCCAGCGGCATCAGCCCGCATGCAAGAACACAGCAGACCTAAGGGCACCTTCAGGACAGCTCCTCTCTTTTCCAAGGAAATGAGTGCACCAGAATGTCTTTGGTTTCTGAATCTGAAAAAAACCAAAGCCCTACCAGAGCTGTTTCTGCTTCAAATGCCCCCCAGAACAACAAAGAGGACTGTGCAGGGCCAGGAGCTGGACTGGGATGATGCCCGTGGCTCCCTCCCAGCTCAGGATATTGTGATTTGAGTGGCTGACACAAACCCAGCTCCCACTTCCAGCAAGAGATTAAGAAGAAACAAACAGAAATATTCCCAGTTTGTGGAAGTCAACCCCACCCCAAAGCCCGGGTTCCCAGCCCAGGTGAGCCCCTCCCAAAAGGCACTTCAGCTGTGGCAACACCCCAACCCCGAGCTTTGTCCTGCAGTTGGTTATTCGGGGGATTCATGGGAAACAAAGACTTCTGGTTGCTTTGTGCCACCCTCCTCCCAAGGCTCGGGCACCCCCGGGAGCTGCTGGAAGGGCTCCCCAGCAGTGTTGGCCCCAAGGCACGTGGAGCGGCTGCAGCGCAGCCCTCGAGGTGGGGAGAAACCACCTGCCAGCAAATATTCCCTGCTGGGGCATTTCCTAAGCCACAAAATCGTTCTGGAAAAGCCCACCCCGTGCCCGCTGCCCACCCTGTGCCCCAGCCCAGAGCTCTGAGTGCCACGGCCACTCCTGCCTTGGGCACCTCCAGGGTGGGCACTGCAAACCTCCCTGGGCAGCCCCTGCCAGGGCCTGCCCACCCTTTCCAGGGAGAAATCCATCAGCAGAGGGCTCCAGAACTCCATTCTCCCAAGTATCCAGTTTCCTCCCATGATTAATCTGTCCCAGTTTTTTTTAGTCAATTAACATGCTGTTCTTATGGTACAAATGTTCTCTAAAAACCCTCTCACAGCTGAGCTGTCAAACACTGAAATTCGGTACTTTGGAATGGCAGGTTTTTAACAAAGTCCCAGAGTTTGTAAAGTATAATCAGAACTTTAATGCCCAATTATGCAATCTTAGCAATGACTTTCTGAAGAGAATTTTATCACTTTCATTGTAAACTGGGATCATCAACCAGAACGGCTTCAAATTGTTCCACTCCAGAAATACAAGGGTTTGATTCTTTATGGAAGGGCTCAGCAGATATTTGGGAATTGCAGGTGTGGACAGAACAGCTCTGGAAGATTCACACACTTTGCCGTATTCTTTTCATTCAGCAACAATGATTTGCTTTGGGTTTGCTGTTTTGTTTTTTTCACTATTCCCCTTGTTTATCCTAAACATTCCCTCTTACAAACCAAAAGGACTTGCCTTGTCTCAGCTCATTTAGCTCAGCAGACAATCCAAGGGCTGAAGCACCTCCAGAACAAGCCCAAGGAACGCTCAGCGTCCACAGCCTGGAGCAAGGCTGAGGACCACGGACAAGGAGCTCAGCAACCCCTGAGCTCCCACCCCCGTGCCGGATGGAGCCTCACCTGGCTGTGGGCAGGGAGAGCCTGCTGGCTTTGGTTGGTTGGGCAGCAACTCAGAAATAGGCACGACATTTGTGCTGCAGGACCTGCTCTGGTGGCCACAGAGCTGCTGAGGAGCTCACAGGTGGCCCAGGGCCACGGGGTTAGGAGCCAGAGGGAGGGCAACTGGGGCCTCTCCTGTCCTGGACTGAACCAGCACAGTGATGGTAATTTAATGGACACCCTTTCTGTCCCAGGGATGGAATATTTGAACATTCCCAATTATTTAGACAAGCACCAAGCAGCCCCAGCAGGGCAGGAGGGACTGTGCTCACAGCACCTGAGGAGTCACCCCCAGACCTGCCTGAGCTGCAGCCACACCAAACACTCACACCAAAGCTTGGGGAGGTGCTCCAGTCCCCTCCAGATCCCAGTGGGAAATGCTCAGGGAAATTCATTCCGTCTGTGTCAGAGGACAACGCTCAGGCAGGTGCTTTTTACAAAGATTCACCTCGTTTTTCTCCATTCCATCAATCCAGTATTTCATGCACCTTTTTCCACAGCCAAACTGAATAGCCCCTGTTTGGCAGTGGCAGCCAAAGAACTGAGGGTTTTCCTGAAGCTTTTCCCAATTTATCCAGACAGTTTAGGATTTCATCTGTTTGTTTCCATTTGAATTATTCCAGCAATGTTGCTACTGGTAAAGATGAAAGCCACGTGTCAATAAATGTCCCCACAGGGCCCCCAATATTCCAGTGCTTTGGCATTTGACAGTTTTCTCTGACTCATCAAACACTTTCATGCTCATTTCTATTGAAATATTTATAAGAGATTTGTAATTTAACAGCTGAAAGGTGCTTTGTCACTTCTCAGCCTCCCTGGCTTCTCTTTGTGAGACCCAGAGAAGGCAATGAAAAGGCTCCCGCAGGAATGTGGATCTTCCCCTCAAAAAACAATACAAACCAAATTAATTGACACAAGTCAGAGGATGTTTTAAGTCCTTGGTTTGGGTGACTATCAAACAACACCGCACTTATTAATTTACCACAGTTCTTACAACCTGGAGATGCTTCTGCCAGTATCTAATGACACCTCCTCTCTTGGAGTTCTGCATCAGCAAAATAAAAATTCAACCCCTCCGTGGCCTAAGAAAGATAAACCTCATCCTACCAGGGCTTAAATTAAAGGAAATAAAGGGATTGTCACAAAAATATCATTATTTCATGCCTGGTAAATAAGTATCCGTGAGAGGAGCTGTGGATGTCCCAAGCCTGGAAGTGTTCAAGGTCAGG
>VXAU01003383.1:113710-127884 GCA_013399695.1 Formicarius rufipectus | reverse complement strand
GTTCTCTAAACTTAGACACATGTTTTTTGAAAACAAACAGGTCTTATCATTATTCTTCACTTTACTAGCTTTAAAAAAAAAAAAAAAAAAAGGCTCTTTCATAGTTCCCTCTGGTATAACAGATTCTCCCTTTGTCTCATCTTTCTAATTACCATCTTCTGTATCTGCAGTCACTTGGATTTACCCTTCCTCATGAGGGTGACCAAGTGTTGTAGTATTTGAGGGTAAATCTGAACAGTGTCTTAGTGCTCCTACTCCCCTATTCCTGATAGGGATCACTGCTGTGTTACACCCAGGGACCCCCACGTTCACTGCAGTCGTATATCCAGACGAGACTGATGGGTCTTTTATCCTGAGCTCTCTGTAAGCTGAGTAAAAATTTGACAGGTTCACATTGATTTTAAAAAGCCACCTTTGAAAGTTAGACTATATTACTCATTACCTCATTCACATTATTCTTCCTCAGTGCACCATGGAATAGATTGAGGTTTTCTAAGATTCTGACAGCAGATCTGCATCTTTCCAGAGACCCTTCTCTCTCTTTCCATTTCTAGAGTACAAGTGTTTTCATACTCTTTTAATGAGGAACTGTTTTCCTTTGAGTTTTCTCCCTCATTCCTCGTTTTTTATATATTGTTAAATTTATTCTTTTCCAGTCCCACATGTAACTAAGTTATAATAACTACACAGGAGAAATAAGAAAGAAAATTGAACAGGCTAAATTTACATTACCGTTTTGATGGAGAAAATAAGCTAGAACAAAGAAAAGGTTTTACCAAATACTAATGTCACATTTTCCCTGAATTCTGTAAATAATACACAAAGCTACATGGCGCTGAAAACAAAGTCATGCAAGACATGACGTCTTATTTGAAAAACACTGTTCACATTTTCACTTTAACAACTTAACCATTCAGACTTACTTGAGCTTTGGGTTAGATACCCTCCAGAGAGTTCTTTCCAATCTGAATTGCCATACAAACTTGTTTTTCTTTTCCCCCTCTTATTTATATTTTGTTAAATTCCATCCTTTCTGCATTTGCATTTGTCATCTCACTTTCTCATCAACTATTCAAGAATAAATCCTGTGAAGTCTAAAGATTGTGAGACTGGGAAAAGTTACAACTAGTGAAAATCAGCACTGCCAGACAAATGACGTTACCTCAAGAAACAGAGAAATTTCTGAGCACACTCAGATCTTTTCCCCTAACTTGCACTTTAGCCACCTTCCCCCACCCAGCTTCCCACCTTTGCCCTCCCCCCTAAAAGACAAATGCTGTGTTTAAATGGACAATAAAGCTTTCTCATACTAGCAAATTAGTTCAATCCAAATCTGCAACACAATCAGAGCTATCAGCACTTTTCATGCAGGGTTATGACAAGTGTTATATTAACATGCAAAGTCATTAGAGTAATATTTTGTTCTTCCAATGTTATTGTAAGCATTTGTTGGGCAAACAGAGCACAGCAAAATAACACTGTTAGACTATTGCCCGTAACTGTAAGCCCAAAACAGCTTTACTTTCAAAACTGAATTACAGCCCTCACAACTTGTTCCTGCCTGCACAGCCACACTATGACAATCCTTGCTCTAAGCAGGGTGCACTCTAAAAAGAGAAATCAGCAAGGGTGAGAAGGAAGGGACATGCCAGGAGATAAATTTCACTAAGATATCTGACCAAATGCAAAGACAGTCTGATCTCAATGTACTGATTTATCTGCTGAACCACACAATCTTTTACTTTAAACTCTTACAGCATGAGATGATACCTAGGCTTTAAATATCAGCACTTTTATCTGGTCTGTGCTCTCAAAAACATACTCAGCAAGATAGTCTGACATTCAACTCAGCTTTAAAAAAGTAACAAATCAGTATTTTCAAAAGCATTGTGTTTAGATTTCTGGAAGAACAATCATGTTGCACACTCACTGTTCTTAAAGAAGTATAGCTATTTGGGAAGACACTGGGATGGTTTTTACAGGCAGGTACATTTAGACATGTCAGGAGTTACATATTTGCATTACAGCATACCCTCCCTCACTGGACAGTGTTTCAACAGCCTTCCCACTTTACAAACAGAACACCAGAACAGGACCAAACAGGATGCTTGCAAACAAACCTTGGACTTGAACTTCATGATCTTATACTTTGGTGAAATGCTGTCATTAAATTCCTTGAAAACACTCATTATAGTCACTGGAGTCTCTGTCTCTCTGCCAGTAGATATTTCGATTTCCTCAAAAACAGAATTAATTTTACAAATTAACAAAAAAGACCAGCAGATATGACCAATAAGCTGAACTTTGCTTTCCTATTATGAATCATGTATCTCTTAAGGAAACACTACAATGCAATCAGCCAAGAACCCCAAAATTCAGAAAACAGTATTTGAAAGAGAATGTTTAAAAAGCACTAAGTTTTCTAATAATACATCAAGATGACTTTATTTGCTAAACAGCAAGTCTAAAGGTAACAACTGGACTAGAGTTGTTAGTTGTGGCCAGGGGAAGCCACAATGCTCTGCATCTCACATGCCATGTATCACACACACATTCACATTGTTTTTATCTTTACCACCTTCATCAGACAACACTGGCTTCAACAGCTCCCATAAACACACTACTAGAACTCATAACCTGCCATAAGCAGAATGAAAGGTATTTATGTCTGACATGCTTTAAAGTCATACTTACTGTTTCACGTGGCAATAGATAAATAGTTCTCTCAATATTTTTCACTGTCACACAACAGCTGACATAGGTGTTTGCAGATTCAATCCAAACTTTGCCAAACAAAAACACCACACCTAAGGAAAAAAGAAATCAGTATGTGATTCTTAATCATTCCCAAGGTTGCTTAAACCAGCTTATAATGTATTCTTGCACAGAAACACAACCATTTCTGGTTTAGGTCCTTGAACAACAAATCTTTCCCATGTATCAGCATCTTCTAAATCGTTTTAAACACCAGCTATACCTGTATCACTCTTTATGTCTCTACCTCCATTGCTATAGTAACATCTGATCTGTAAAATTCAAAATGGCATCACACAGCCAGTCTCAAAATTCTGTTCTGATATTCTATTTCTACCTACATTAGTTTGATAATCCCTGGGGAGAGGGAGGAAGGAGAGAGATGTCAGTGAAAGATGAAGATTATCAGACTGCCTGTGCTGTCAATCAATCCTGTAATATGTTATCTACAATTTCCCATTCTTAGCTAGACCAGTACAATTAACTCCTTTTCCCCACACTGTAGTGCCACGAGATCAAGACTCTACTCCCAATAAAACCTGTAGAAACACAATCTGAAGACAACAACTAGAAGCTCATCAAAAGTCTTCAAGTGACTTTTTAACAAACGAGGACACAAATGATGTATGCCATTGCCAGAAATCCTGGATGCCAAGACAGCAGTTGTAACCAAGGGATATACTCAAACCTTATACAGAGCAGGACCAGTGGCAACCAACTTTACTGTGGACAATGTCATTATTGTACATGCACATCCTTGTGCCCAGAGAGCCTGGTATTAGCACAAAATGCTGCAAACTGCTAATCAAATTATGTCAAACTTTAAAATAACATAGTATGAAGCCATCTGCCTTTCACAAACGGGTTGTGAATTACAAGTACAAAAAATGCCCCAAGTACGACACAGAAATGTGGCTTCACCAGGTTCCATTCAAACTCCAAATAATTTGGAATTCAATTACATGGAAGACATTCTTCCTACAGTACACCATCACTGATGAAATCAGAAATATCAGTGCAAAGACTATCTCAGAAACACTGTTCCATGAATTTCGGAACCTGCGTTTCTCCTTGCCCTGACAATGCACAAACAAGTCCTTGGTTGAGAGTTAGAATTTATCTTTGCCATGAGATCTATCAGACGTAAAGGCACCTTTCTCACTCCATTAGATCAATCAGTGAAGATGCACTAAGATGGATGACAAAGTTAAAAGTGACAGGCTATGAAAAATCATTTTCTGAGTGCTTGGAATAGACGTGAACAAGACTACTTTTGTCAAGGACAGAGAAAGCTGAGGTTTTCAAGATGATGAGAGCAAGGATATGAGATTCAGCTGCACAAAGTATCTTAAGAAATTTTAATACAGAGGCAATCTTGAAGATTTAGACAGTTTGAATAGAAGTATCTAGAAAGAGCTAAAATTGCAGATTTAAGTGACAGGGAAGACGAAGTTCTTGTCCCCAGCAATCTTTTACTTTTTTATTAAGGGATAGGGAAAAAAAAAAATCTTGTATGGGTTTGTATCATACAGAAAGATAAAACTATGGGACAGACCACAAAACAGTAGCTGGTTGCTTGAAGAGCTGGCAGCATTAAGAGCAAGGAGTAGTTAATGTGTCAGAGGTGCACATAAGCAGGTGAAGTAGAAAGAAGAATACATAAGTCAGTCAAAGACAGGGTAAAAAGCTGCCTGGATTGCAAAGACAAACTTCAATCAACTCTAGCATGGACAAAATGGTCTTAATACCCAGATTTCACAGAATCACAGTAATTTTGGATGGAAGGAACCTTCTGAGATTGCCAAGTTAAACACTGACACACACACACTACCACCCACACACAGAGTAAAAAGCAGTGATAATGTCAAAGAGTTTTCAGAGACACTTCATGTAAAACCAAAAAAAAACAAAAACAAAAACAAAAACCACCAGAATATATATTGGGCCTCATACTCTGGAAGCCTGACTGTGGAAAGAAGAAATAGGAATAAAGCTTATAAATCAAAGTCTGAAAAGAAAGATCATGCTACCAATGAACCAAAAGGTAAGCAAAGTCAAGACATGGGGAAAATGTCTTGCGGGGTGTGGGGGGGAAAGGGCAGGTTTTATTCATTATATCTTTAAAATGTTAATAGGATTACAATTCTCAAGTTCTCTGCTAAAGACCATAGAGTTATGAAAAGTAAGCCTATAAAAAAACATTAAGTTTGAAAGAGTCTTATGATTATGCTATATTATTTACTCTTCAGGCAATGCATTTGACATCACAGCAAATGAAGCATAAACAAAGATCATGAACATGTTAAACAAAAAGCAGTATCAAAATTTTCCCTTCTACATTACTAATTGAAAACAGGTGCAGTCTTTATTATTCAATCCTGAAAAAGTCATAATGAGAAAAGAACACTCCTTGCATGCGAGGAACAGAAATCCTTTCATAATTATGTTCCATTCAGCAACCACTGACTTATAAGACAAGGAAAAAAAAAGGAAAAATAACAATAGCGGAATCTTTAAAAGCAGCAATTTTCTATTAGAGCCATTGATTTCATCAAGATATATGTGATTATTACCACTCCCATCACCAAGCTGTTCAGCCCAGCACAGTCTCATATTTAAGTTTGGCATCCCAACTCACAACAAAAGGTGTTAACAAAGACACGTATCTGACTTATTGCTTCCAGCATCCACCCAAAAAAACCTACAACATATGGAAGAACCTTCCAGTAAACCTACATGAAGCACAAATTATAAACAAAATATCCTAAAGCTGCTGATGAAATAAAAGCAAGGATGGGAAGAGATTAGAATAGATGTGAAAACAAATTCTTTTGTCACAGCTCAGATCAGAATGTTGCAGTTTTAAGGACTATGAGAGATAAGATCCACTAAAACTACATAAAGTATCTTGGCAACATTAATCCAAAGACAGCCTTCAAGATCTGGATAGTTTGCATCAGGGGATACAGAGCTTGTACTTTGCAGGCCACCTTCCTCCCTTGACAGACATACCTTCTCTCTGTATAAAATCATGCAACTGCTATTGCACAGGTTTTCTATTAATTTACTTGAATCTTAAGTTACATTTCCAGAAACACTAAAGCACACTCCGTTGTTGCACCACTGAGCAAGAACTGACAAACTCAGCTTGTTCCTGCAGTGTATGAAGTTTCAATGGGTCACTACCAAAGGAGAACTAGTAGTTCCCTTTTACCTTCCTACTACCATATTAGTGTCCAAAAAACAACATTCTTACTGTTCCCAGCCACCATAGTGCCTTGTTCTGAGGAGAGAGGTGCATAAAAACAAGAGATGGATGTACGAGTTATAGAGCACAGACACAGTAACTGGGATTTTCAGACTGTTCAGATAAACAAAAAGAATCAGAATGGCATTTTCTGCCTTTAAGTGAACAGTTACCTGGCTGACTGTACTGATCTTCATAAGCATCCAGCCAGTAAAATCTTAACACTTGTTCATCATTTTCCCCCTTCACAAGTGGGAGGAGATTGGGGTCCAGCTGAACTTCTGATGCTAATAGATCAGCTTCATCCTCATCAATTCTGTCCCAACATGAGACACCTGGGAGAGAATAACTTCTGCAGATTTTGCAGAAGACAAAAGAAATGAGTAAAATTGTGCCTCTGCCTTTGCTATAACCACTGTTTTGCTTTTCTCCAGTCTTATATTTTCACACCTTTTGTTCTTTCCACTACCAAGCCACATTCCCAACAGCTGGGTTTCTACAGGTTTCTTCTGAAAAGCAGGACTGAGTGACAAAAACAGAAACCCATGAACAAGTATGGTTCTCTAAACACCATACACAGGCTTTAAAAAAATCAGTCACCTGGTATTTCAGCCTTGGTCATTCAAGTCTTTACATAAGAAATACATTCATACATCTATACAAGTTGCTCAGTACAAACAACAGATCATTTCAACAAAATCACCTTTTCAGTCATTACATGTTTAGGTCTTTTTCATCATTCAAGTATTTTACTGTTAGAAATATTCTGTTATGGAAACATATGATTCAAGATTTTCCAAATAATTTAAAAAAAAGACCAAACAAGAAAAAGGCACCTTTTTTCCTATTTCAAAANACATTTTCTTAGAATAAGCATTATTAGAGATTCCTCATTTTGGCTTACTGGCATCAAAGTTCACATCAAGTCAATGCCCACACTGTCACCTCAATACAACGAAGTACACATTATCACATGCTAAATCCCCAAAACATTAAACATTTTTCAATTAAGTAGCTACCAGCATGTGACCATTCTTAGTCACTATAAAGAAATCTGCATTATCATTATCATCATTCTGTCTGTATCACAGCTATGTCTTTGATTAAGAAAAATATAAAGATAAATTAAGGTTTATGGATATTAAAAGCCTTGTTGGTGGAACAAAAAAAAAAAAAAAAAAAAGGAGAAAGATTCTTACAAGGCAGATGTCTCTTTCTTCTCCGATTCCAGCTGCTCTGTCTCCTCCTTTTCAATTTTGTTGTCTCTTTTCAAGCTTTCAGCTCTCTCAGGTATCGTTTCCACATGCTCTGCTTCCATAGGTTCATCAAAGTCCTCCTCATCAAAATCCATCATTCCCTGATCATCATCTGCAAGTGCTGCAGGCATAACTAAAGGCTTGAATCATTAAAATGACACTGTATGCTACAGCAGTATGCATAAATAACATACTATAAGCATGAACATAATATACAGTATTAACACAGCAACAAAATATCCCATTTGGGCTATCTAAGCATCCAGGAAGTGTTTTAACACTAATGTGCTATATTTAAGGAGTTCCCAGAACTGGGTTTTCATTTCTTTTTGATACCTTCAGTAGTTTTCTCTCCTGCTGTCTTCACCACTCCCTCATTTTCTGTAGGTTTTTGCACATACTGGGCATTCTCATCTTCAGAGACACTGACAGATTTTGCTGTGCTAGTGGTAAGCTTAGAATGAAATGAAGCTGGAGGAAGAGTTTCCTTTCTGAGATGAGCAGGAGATTTCTTTGACATAGGGGTGATTACCTGAAAAACATTTCAGCCATCAGTTAAAAAAAGAAAAAATTCTTAAGAGCAAAAAAAGCACAAAAACCCTTTGCATTTGCTATTTGCAGAACTACTAACCAGGATGAGATGAAAAGTTCCACATATTTTGCAGTATGATAGCTAAAACTCCTCAAGAGTAAACTTTAAATTCTATGAAGTCATTTTTGCTGTGATGTGCATCTTACTAAAATTTTTAAAACCAATATACAACATGCCATGGCTGACATTTAATTAAGTTTGTGGTTACTTTCATTACATTTTCACCTAGCACTGCTTCATTCCTAAATTAAAACCTCTCTTTGAGTTCACTGAGTATGAGATACCATGTCAGGTAGGGATGGAGCCTGGAACAACTGGGAAAGACCAATACAGCATTTTACACCTGTTCATACCAATGAATTCAAGATGTCTACAGGACACCATGGGCTTAAAGACAGAGAGCTTTTTTGTAAGATTTCTACATGCTACGGACATGGAGAGTGAGGAAAACAAAGAAATTCAACATCTCAGCACACTCAGCAAGCCTCATTTCTGAGGCAGTAAGAACAGAGTTTGTTTTTCAGAGAAGATACCACTATGGTAGCAAACTGCAGACTCTTCTTATGGAAATGTGTATGAAGTGGCTTCCACCATGACCAACAACAGATCTCTGCATCTGTTTAATTCTCTAACATCTCTAATTCCTCCTCCAAGGACTATTACTTAAATGGCCTATCTGGGAATTAATTTTCTTCTCAATGTTTCCTACAAAAATTACCTCTGTTTTGCACCATAAAGACAAAGATCCTCTCTTATTATAACCTCTCCTTTCATTATTCTCCAATTGCTTCTTGATTCAAACCTGTACTTCCAGCTACAAAGTCCTTCTCATTTACCAGAACTCCTAACAAAATGCTAGCCTCCCATCCTCAACAGTCCATTTGTCCTTTCACTCCAAAAATCTTCCAAATTTCTATCCACAATTAGTTTCTTATTCTTTTCCACACACACAAATCCTCTTGGTTATTTCATCTCCCATCCTTCTCTCCTTCCCACAAGGGTCTTTGCTACTCTGGAAGCACAGTTCATGTGATACACCCAACATTATATATGTACTACCATTATACTACAGATACAAAACAAAGTGTATTCTCCTTATCTGTTAACATGGAAGGGGATGTGGAAAGAAATGCATAAAGCTACAATGTGACACTGCTAAGGAGTTAATGAGAAAGTTAATTTCTAGAAGGAGAAATAAAAGTCAACAGTATTAGAATCAATGAGAATAAGATTAATACTTATTAATGAGAACTTTTTTCCCCACTTTACCTTGGAAGTTTGGGACTGCACAGAGAAAGGATTCAGTGGTGCTCCAGCAGATCTTTTCCGTTTCAGCATTATAAATGGTGGTGGACTTAACTGAACTGACTATTGAAAAAAAAAGAGACAAAGAGTTGTTGTTTAGCATTTTCTTTTGCCTTGGTTAGTAACACTTTCAATTAAAGAGAAAGAGGGCCACTGGAATTTCTCCTTTACCAAGAAAACACCTTCTGATATAAAACTCAGTCACGTAAAAAGAGTAAGTTATCTGAGCAATCAGCCTATGAAGACAGGCACTAGAGTTTTTTGGTGTTAGAAAAATTGCCATGAATAAGTGAAACAGTTTTCAAACAGTGGGAGTTTCAATACCTAATTGTGCCTTTAACACACAAGTACCAGAAGAACTTTCTCACGTCTGCTGAAGCAGCACTACTGAGCATACATGCCTTAAGAAAAGAAGAAGTGCTCATTCAGTAGTTACACTAGAGGAAAACACATTTCAACTTATTTCTAACTACAGGTATTTATCAACAGCTAATAAAAGAAAATTTAGAAAACAACTAAACAAAAAAAGCAATAGCTAACTATTATTTAAGGAAACAGAAGCCATGGTGTAATTATTAGCATTACTTTCCCTAATCAATATTCCAAAAATTTGACAGCATTAAAATGCATTTGCTCAATGACCTGAGGGTTTGGTACCCTAAGATACTATAACAGTCAGATGTCACAGGGACAGTTAAAAGCAAGAGCATAAAAGCAAGAGAACTTCACACTGGGACATCCTACAGCCCTTACTGCTCTGAAAAAAACACACCAGTCTTATTATGACACAACATATTTCAACTCAGTATCTCACCATTACAGCAGTTTCATGGTTTACATGTGAGCAATCCTTTGGGTTTTAAGAAATCCTGCCAAAGGGGTTTCAAGGCGTTGAAAAGTCACTAATGACAAGGAACAGCCTCATTTGAGACAGTCCATACCCTGTCACAGCAGCCACTCCTGACTCAAAGGAAGTGTTCATCTGCTTCTCTGTAGCAACTTGTGGGAAGCAGGAGGCAGACAGAAGTTCAGGCTACATCATCTGCTGCAACAGTCCTCCCTCAGCTCCTCTTGTGAACCCAAATATGCCAGATGGAAATATCCTACAATGCACGGGCTGGAGCGTGGTGACACAGATACTCAGTGCACATGACTCAGATGCAGCTAAGTTTTGTTTCACTCCAAGCTGACTAAAACCCAGAAGGCTGCATGAGCACAGTCTCTACATCATCTTAATAAAAACTATCTCTAGTCAGGTCATAGTGGGTTTTGCCTTATCAAGATAATACAGTCATGGAACTTCTGCATGGTGGAGATAACAGCTAGAGTGCATACATACATGGAATATACCAAAGAGATGTGCCATGGATTAAATCAGGCTTAGACAGTCTAGTTTTACAAAGAACTGTATTTTTCTGGTACATTCCATGGCAAAAAAAGTGAATTAATTAAGGTATTTCTAGCAGATTTTATTAATATACTTACTTCAGCATTTAGATCTTGAAGAATATCCCCTAGTAAATCATCCTTTGAAAGGTCCACAGTTTTCTGTAAGGTAAGATCAGCCAAGCAGTTCTCAGTTATATGTGCAAACCCGATCAGACCAGCAGCAAGTGACTACACAGTTTCCATGAAACACACACAACTTTTTCAGAAATGCTCCATACACAAGAGATAGTAACAGAAGTTTATGTCTTGCTGGACACAAGAAACCAAAATGAGCTCTTGGTTTATTCCACTCCAACTAAAACACTGCAAGCAAGTCAGAAATATTTAAATTCAAAAATGTAAAGACTCACATCTGCATTTGTCTTCCCAGCACTGGCTATAAACATTGACTTGATTGTGTTTGGCTTTGACACCACAGATTTTGTCACGTTCTTTTTATCAACCATAGATGTTTTGCCACCTTTTCCTACAGAAAAAAAAAAAAAGTAACTTGTGAATTTTCAGAAAATTCAGAAGGCCTCAGTGTTTAAGGGTCCACTTATTAGCAGGGATAGCTGAGGCAGTCTACTTCCTCACCTTTACACTTCTGGCTGAAATGAAGCTTGATCGGCTTTGTAACAACTGTCATGCACACACAAAACATCAAAACCCTATCAGCATCCTATCTTTCCTAGTCACATCTGATATGCTCTTTGCATACTCCAGAAAAAGGACCAAGATGTTTTACATGGAAGCATCTCCAAGAAAAAAAAAAAAAAAAAAAAAAGGTGTCCAGGAGTTTGGCACTAGACTTGGATTTTCAACATCAGATTCAGTTTCTCCATTTGCCAACAGTCTCATGAAAGCCAGGAAAGTCATTTGATCCTAGGTTCTTAAAAACATGCAAGTATCTAAGCAGCCAAGAGAGACCATCCATCTTTTAGGCACCAGCTTGGAAAACCAAGGCCAGTCATGGATACATTTGTTCTAGAAGTGAATATGTATTTCACAGAAGACTGTAAGCAGAACTGCCCCAGTAGGGCTGAAGTAGTTAACAGTGATTTGACCTAATCTGTGAATCTCCATCTTCTGCATCATGGGGGCTGAACAAAATCCACAGGCAAAGAATGATAGAGCTTCAAGTAACATGTCATTTGGTCATATTCATCACATACTGCTGCCAAGAAATTGCCCGTTTTAAGTACCATTTCAAAGCTTCTAGAAGACATTCCACAGTGCATGTTCAACTTACTTTTCTTATTGGAACTAAGAGCGTCATCATCCAGATCTTCATCAAAGATTTCCCTTCCATCTTCCACATAACCTATTCCATCTGTAGAAAAACAAGTTGTTACAAACTTGGAGTTCGAAATCTGTCTTCTGATATTCCTAAATAATTCTTACATATTTAAACACTTTTCCCCCTTAATACATGGCAAAAGTGTTCCAAACTACAGCACTCGCAGTTGTATCTTCTATTGGACTAAATGTATTGTTAAGTGTTTCATTAGAAATTATCAATTACAGTACATTTTGGGATAAAATTATAACACTGAAAACTGGAAATAACATTTCAATAGTGCGTCTTCATTCAAAAATATTTTCATTTTCCTAATATACTAGTAAGAGAACAATGCAAAAATTAATTTCAATAAGAAAACTGCCTTTTTCTTGTCTCTCAAATTTTAAGTGTACCAGCCATAACTTACTTCAAATCATTAACATTATGGATCCTAATTGAGTTATAATACCGTAACCAAAGTAACTCTCCAACTGAAACTTAACTTACCATCATCAACAATCCAGTCATCATCCTGACGGTCTCTGACCATCTTGGAGTATTCATCCTCATCTATTTCATCATAAACACCTGTGAACTCCTCAACCTAAAATTAAGGTACACTGAGGATGAACATTTTCCATAGCATTAATTCTTAATACAGGTCTTCAGAATATAAAAGTTCCCCAGACAGGCACGGTTTTCTATACTGCTACATTGTTCACAACTAGAAAGCAGTTATTCATTAAGTTTCTTTTTTAGCAGTGGTAAAAGACAAATTATCAACTTTTAAAATTGTCACACTGCACTGAAACTCAAAATCTACTGAAACACTGGCAGATATTTCATTTGAAACTGACTTGCTTTTTTTGCTCATTTTGAAAACAGAAAGAAACAAATAAATTATACCATAAAGCAGCAAAGCAACTACAGCTACATTCTGAAAAACATACACCATTAAAAATACAGAAGCTGCTCTGAAAGGCTTATTCTGTTTCTTGTAACTTTTACATATCAATAAACAGTCAGTAAGCATCTCAGCTCACATTCATTTTTCATTAAGAAGATGAGGAATTTTCACCTCATATTTTAATTTTTCACCAGCTTTGGCTTTTTTCAGACGTTCAAGTGCTTCTTGCTGGCCTCTTCTGTTCTTCCTCTCACGTCTAGAACGTGATGCTGCAAAACTTCCAGACTCATGCATAGCTGCAATTAATTAAAAAGAAGAGAATTAAGTTTAGTAACAAGCTGCTGTTATCTCTGGTACTTAGTATTCAGTGATGCATTAACAGATGGCTTCAGTTTCATTTCAAATCAAGACAGAGACCTATTTGGCTAAAAGCATACAGACATGGATGGCTCTCACTAAGACAATTCTGGAATTATACTGAAGGCATGGCCTGACAAACTGGGAGATGAAAAAGACTTTGTGCCAGTTCATATTCAGTATAAATGTACCACCTATTTCCAAAGAACCTCTCAAATCTCAACCTTTATCTGACAAGGATCCCACCACTCCTTCATCTGGAACTTTCAGCTCTTTTTATTTTGCATGTCTCCATGACAACTCAGGAATAGCCAGATTTAAGAGAAGGCCTACACCGCCACAGAGCAGTAATGGGTTTTCAGGTGGTTTCACTATGTTGAAGAGTAGTGCCAGATTGAGATGAACTACTAAATCTGCTGACAGCTTTTAACTGACACCCCGTTTCCTCTCAGGCTTCCTCCCCTATAAAGTGCTCCTCCCAGCAAAGTGCTCTCCACTTCTCCTGACCTTTCTCCCTCTCTTGGTTTGGGGGGGAACCATTTATCCGACCACAGAGAAGGGATGGTCCCAATCCAACCTTAAACAGCAAACCAACAGCCCGGGGACGAGCCTGGGGGTTTTGTGTCAGGAGTCCCAGCGTGGCCAGGTGCCCCGAGGAGCAGGACAGTCCCCTGCCGACGGCAGTGAACAGAGCTGCACTCAGGCAGTGCGGCTGAGACGAGCAGGGAGGGATTTGTATTGCTACGAGCTGGGCTAAAACGGGACACCCGTACTGCCCGGAACCCCCCGTGGGAGAACTGCGAAGACGCCACGCTCGGGTTGCGCCTGTCTTCCTTCAGTAATTCGCGTTTGCTGCCAGGGAACGCGCTGCTCCGACACAACCGTGCTTTGAGTCGGGGCACCCCCACGCCCGCCGTCAGCGCTGTCCCAGGCCCGGGACAGCCCCTCCTGGTGCTGCGGGGATGCTCGGCCGGCGGGGCCGGAGCGAGGCCGTGCCCCCCGCACCGGCTGCGGGGCGAGGGTCCCCCGGCTCGGGCAGTGCCGCC
>VXAU01003383.1:99026-113210 GCA_013399695.1 Formicarius rufipectus | reverse complement strand
CGCAGGGAGCGGGGACGGGTCAGGCAGCCGGAGCGGGGTGGGGATGGAGCGGGGATGAAGGGGGAATGGAGCAGGGACGGAGCGGGGACAGAGTGGGGATGGAGCCGGGACGGAGCGGGGACAGAGGGGGGATGGAGCAGGGAGGGGGCAGGCAGGCGGGGCGGGGCNTGGAGCGGGGACAGAGCGAAGATGGAGCCGGGACAGAGCGGGAATGGAGCGGGGATGGGTCATGCAGCCAGACCGGGATAGGGATGGAGCGGGGACAGAGCGAAGATGGAGCCGGGACAGAGCGGGAATGGAGCGGGGATGGGTCATGCAGCCAGACCGGGATAGGGATGGAGCGGGGACAGAGCGAAGATGGAGCCGGGACAGAGCGGGAATGGAGCGGGGATGGGTCATGCAGCCAGACCGGCGCGGGGACAGAGCGAGGATGGACAGTGGGGATGGAGCCGGGACCCACCCGGGACAGAGTGGGCACCGAGCGCGGACAGAGCCCCGGAGCGGGTCGGTTTCTGCGAGGGGCCCGCGGCTCTGCAGGCGCTCTGCGGCCCCGGGAGGGCGGAGCGGGGGCGGCCGGTCCCGTCCCGCCAGCCGCGGCTTTGGGATGTGAGCAGCGCTGCACCTGCCACAGGGGCCCATGGCATATCCTGGTCCGGTGCCGCAGCTGGGGCGAAGCCGTGCTCGGATGCCGTGTCATAAATATGTGATGTGTAAATGTCATGGGTAATGCCACGTATAAAACACGTCCCGAGCGGGGAGGAGGCGGTGGTTGGTGCCAGGGGTCTAAAAGCTGGAGCCGCACTGCAGCGCGGGGGTCAAGGACCGCCTGCAACAACGATGTCTTCGGTAGATCGGTCCCCGCTGGGAGAAACCAGCGTTTCCCACAAGGTTTCTATAGACAGGTAACCACTGAAGCTCGAACAGTGATCATGACACCATGGTTTCCTTTTTGCATATTTAAAGTAGCATTATCCTCTGTCACAAGTTTCAGGAACTCCTTCAGTAAATTATTCATAAATTACACTAGTCTGCTCAGACACAGGTAGTGGTTGGCCAGTTCAATGACAAAATAGGGGTTTATATATACTTTTTTTTCTCATATGTGAAATATATATGTTTTAAATACAGTTATGTATATATGTTATAATGTGTCTTCTATTTCCCAAATCCCTTTTCCTTTTTTTTTTTTTTTTTAATCTTCTTTGCTAGACATTAAAAAAATAGATTCAGACTGGATTTCTTGAGAGGCCAAGTGTGTGGAGGGCTCTAAGAAAGGATCCATTAGAGCTTTGCCCTTGCATACCCCTGATTTTGTCAGGGTGGGAAGGTGGAGTATGTTCAGTTCATCTTGATGCTGCAGAGGTATCTGCACTCATTTGTCAAGAGTATTAACACCAGCCTTCAGCTGAGGAGCAAGACCTGTGTCCAGAAAAGGAATGTCTCAGTTTCAAGTATAGATGGAAAAGTCCTTAAAGTCCTCAATTAAGACAGCTGAAGCTTTACAAGTTCTTTCCTCTAAAAGTGCTAAGATTGGTCTGCCTGTGCATTCAGAAAGAGGGAAACTGTGGAGTTTGTGCTGTTTCACCCCAGGTTAACCTTGATCTTTTGTCCAAAAACATCAGTGTTGGCCAGCCATTACCCAAAAATCCTGCCACCTTCATTTGCAGAATTTTGTGGAGAAGTATTCACTGCTCATGAAAATATGCAGGCTCTGACTCCAGCTTCTTACAAAGGCAGGTGGCACCACAGGACTCTGTCCTTGTGGCTGATGTGCTGTTGCTGAAGTGTGAACTAACAGTATTTGGCCTGAATATACTGCTTGTTTTCTACTATCCAGAGGAGAGAATTTATATGGTTCTGAAACGGGAGATTATTTTCCTTGTCTGCAAGGACTCCTTTGCATTGGTAAGAGAAAAAAAAACCAATCCTCCTTACGTACCCAGTTCTAGTACAGCGTTAACCCACTGATGGCCCTGGTCTTAGGTGGAAGCAGAAGAACCATCCCACCTACTGTGGAACCACCCCACCACTCAGGTGATGGGTGGCTGCGTTGTGTTTAACTATCTGCCAGGTTAAACCATGACTCCTGCAGACAGCCACTCATTCAGTGCACTGTTCTACACTCTGGTTTACTTTTTTTAAACACGTGTGCAAAACAAGATCACATCATTGAGCATGGTGTAGGATTCAAATTCACAAGTTACTAAATATTTTAAGCTACAATAGAGAAAAATGTATAAAATAACAATAAAATTAAATTCTTTGGTTTAAATATAAATAGAGTGCTACTGTATTTCACATACCTAGCTTTCACATGCTTTGGATTTTTTAATCAATTGGATCTTAATGCTTTTGATTAAAATTAAACAATACTCTTTTTCAGCTGTCATATAAACAGTGGCATGTTTGTCATTCAGGTGATGCCGTGATTTGAGCCGGTACACAGTGATACAATTAATTTCCCAAACTGAAGTTGTTGCCATAGCTCCACTGTGGGACAGCACAGATCAAACAAAAGACTTTTTCATGGATGCTAGTTCAATCCTAACATTCATCTCTGGCCATAACAAGAACGCATCTGTTTCCCACAGCACAGCATAACAAGCATATTTAAATCCTGCAGGGTGGGGGGGGAGGGGAAGGCAGGGGAGAGCAAGGGATGGGCTTGCTTTGAGAAAGCAGAACAACCCAGCAAGATTTAGGACTTCCTCTGCTAAACGTCTTTATCACAGCACATTACTTTGCGATGATACGTAACCTCCCTTGGGACATTCATACAAGAACAACTTGGCATGACCTTTGCTCAATTCTCTTTTAAGTATAAGAAGTGGGAATTCTGCTGTGCAGTTCAGAGCCACCAAGGTTCTCCCAAGACAAGTGTGATAGCTGCAGAGAAAAGAGAAGCACAGTAACGAAGATGGTAGGCAGCCAAAAACACAGCACAAAAGAGGAAGCTCGGGAAACTCCCAGATTTCATCAAAAGGTGACAAATATGTATTATCCTTTTTGTTTTCTTAGAGCTGTATTTTAAATGTTAATAGAAGATGTTGTAAACTCATTGCAAGAGTTCCAAGATAATATAAAGAGTAGTATATATTAACATAGGAAAGTACAAATGGACTATAGCATCAAAACTAAGTTAAATGGACAAAATAATTGTTGTGTTGAGGATTAGTTATATCTTCCTTTTTATGGCTACAGTATGCTTGATATGCTGCAAATGCAATGGGACAAAGAGTTAAAACTCTCAGGTGCAGACATTACACATTAAGCTTATGATAGTTTGGTTTCCAGGGAGTTTTTTTGATGAGGTAAAAAATCTGATGAAACTGAGAGGGGTGATATAAAAACAATGCCAGTAAATTATGGATTATAGCAAGGTAGCAAATCCACCTGTAATTACCTCAAAATGTTTAAAAATTATATTGTTGTTACTTACAGACTGTCTCTGTGGACAATTGTGTGTGTGCATGCAACTCAGGATATGAGTGTATATGTTCTATGTGTGTGTTTCCTACAAACATGGAGTATTTCATTATCTTACTTCTTATCCTTCTATTGCTCTGAATTAATGTACATTATCTCTAAATTAACTAAAAGTTTTTATGTCTAATATGATGGAGCTCTGACCACTTCACCAGCTGCTTACTAAATTATGGTATTCATATGGCATTTCAACATGAATTACTTAACTGTTTGGGGGACTAAACTCCTAAAGGAGCAAATATTTCATAAATTGAAATTCTAAAAAAATCTCAAATTATTACTTTACAAGCAGTCTTTGTTTTCAAAACTCTTCACATGTAGTTAACTGATGAGGAAATAGATACTTCCCCATTTGTTTATCAATAAAGATGATGGAGACATTTATGTTAAAAGGGTAGATTCCTTGCTTACCAGGCTCATTCACTACACAACTCTTTTTAATCTCCTGCCTGAGTTACTTGCTAGTGTCAGGATGAAGAGAACAAAGTTGTTATTAGGATGTTAAGGCCCTGAGATACAAGCATGAAATAGAAACTAGAACACACACTAACTTCCATTATGACAGGAAAGAAGGTCTATGGAAGGAATATCCAGGGATCCTTTTTTTCTTCTATAAATGAACACAATTCAATTCTGATTGCATTTAAATTACAGCAAATCCTAGTAACTCAACCTGAATTGGTGGAATTACACTGACTGGAACAGAGAGCAGAATCTCATCACCTGCTTGCCTAATACAATATTCCTATTCAAGCCTGGAAGAAAAGTACTAAATATTATAATGTACATTAAATAGGGAAGACAAGTGAGAACAAACTCACAGAAAATGAGCCCTCACATAATTATAATGTCTAAGAATTAAGTCTGATGCCAGTGGTATTCAAGAGCATACAGTTATTGCCACAGCATGAAAGTCTCTGTTTTAACTACTTTCAGCCCTCTCTCTTTACAATTGCACAAAAATGAACAATTAATTTATAAGCAGAACATTATTGCAGAGAAGGTATTACATTTCAAGACCTGGCTGAAGATCAAATGTGCTTCCATGGGTGAATACTCTCAGCATTCACTATTTCACATCCCTTTGGCAGAAAGGAGGATGGCATCATGAGATGCTACAAAGTCTAGTTGTAATGCTGACAGCTCTGTTGCTGGACTGGTGCTGGTGAAGGCTGTGCTCACGCTATGGAGGAGCAGCAAGAAGCAACTGCTCCCTGCAGTAGGGGAGCCTGGCAGGAGAGCTGGGGCCTTTCCCCCCCAGCCCGAGGACTGTGAGCAAGGCAACTTGGAAGTGGGAGTCACAATCAACCCAGACAACTCCATGGTGATGAACTGGTCTCAGGACAAACTGGAAATACAACTCAGCAGGTCAGGTCCAGTGACAGTAACCTGGGTCAGACACAGCCCAGGGAACACCAGGCAGGTCATAGAATGGTTTGGGTTCAAAGGGACTTTAAAGATCATTTAATTCCAACCCTCCTGTCATATGCAGGAACACCTCTCAATAGATCAGGTTGCTTAAAGCCACATCCAGCCTGGCCTTGAACACTTCCAGGGATGGAGCATTCACAACTTCTCTGGACAACCTGTTTCAGTGCCTCACCATCCTCACAGTAAAGAATTTCTTCCTTATATCTAATCTAAACATGCTCTCTTTCAGCTTAAAGTCATTCCCTCTTGTCCTATCACTACCTGCCCTTATAAAAAGTCGCTCTCCAGCTTTTCTGTAGGCCCCCTTTAAGTACTGAAAGGCTTTTATAAGGTGTCCCTTGAGCCTTCTCCAAGCTGAACAACCCCAAGTCAGTCAGTTTCATGGGACAAGTGCTCCAGCCCTCTGATCATCTTTGTGGCCCTCCTCCATGGTGAGGCGGCAGTCCAAGGTCAAGCCATAAAGTCAATCAAAGCCATACCTCGAGTACTGTGCCCAGTTCTGGGCCCCTCAATTTATGAAGGATGTTTTGGTGCTGGACCATGTCCAGAGAGAGAAGAGAATACTCAGGGGAGAGCTTATCCCTCTCTACAACTCCCTGAAAGGAGGATGTAGCCAGGTGGGAGTCGGTCTCTTCTCCCAGGCAAACAGTGACAGGGCAAGAGGACACAGGCTTCAGTTGCACCAGGGGAGGATTAGGTTGGACATCAGGGGGAATTTCTTCACAGAAAGGTGATTAGACATTGGAATGGGCTGTCCTGGGAGGTGCTGGAGTCACCATCCCTGGAGGTGTTTAAGGAAAGACTGGGTGTGGCACTGAGTGCCATGGTCTGGTTGACAAGGTGGTGTTTGGTCACAGGTTGGACTCGGTTATCTGAGAGGTCTTCTCCAACCGAATTGATTTTGTGTTTCGCTGTGACTCAGGTATCAGGCCCACCTATGGTGGTAATTAGTGTCAGACACAGTCTGGGGAATCACCAAACCAGTCCATAGCAACCAGGAGGTCCAATGCCAGGCTAGGAACACAGGGCACAGCTGTGGGTGTGCTGGATGGAGACCAGCACTCCTACAGCCCAGCTCCAGGAAGGACCAACAGCACGGGCCAGAACCCAGGGCAGAGGGCAGGGGACCCAGGTAAGGCTGGTCAGGGCTATCAGTGCCCTCAGAGCCCTGGCAGCAGTCCCCATTCCGCACAAAACAAGGTGTGAGCTCCGAGTTCAGAAGTGGTTTGCTGTAGTGATTTAGTTGGTGTGGATTGTCAGTGGGATACTTCATGGACACTGAACCAGGGCAGGGACAAGAGCCTGGGAAAGGACACAGCAGAAGGGACTTAAGGGTGAGAGAAATCCTGCAGAGCAGCCCCAAGAGGCTGCCAGGTGGGCTCTGGGAGGAGGGTTCTCAGGAGCTGGGGCTGGGCAGGGAGTCAGCACAGTGGAGACACCAAAGTCCAGTCAGGCTGATGGCTCAGGAGGAATCACCAGAGGAGACCCCACACAGCCAGGGGCCAGGCCCCACTGTGCTCAACTCAGGGCTTAGGAAAGCCTGACCGAGTGTCAGGGTGCAGCAAGGGGCAGCTGCTCCATAAGGACAGGGAGACAATGACATGATGTGGCTGGTGGGGTAGGGACATTGTCACTGAAGCAAGGTCAGCTGGCAGGCCCAGATGAGAGCTCAGGTCATCAAACAAGATTTTGGACTTGCCTGATCACCACAGGCAAGCCAGAAACGCAGGTCAGGGTCAGGTCCAGTAATGGTGTCTCCTTATGTGTCTGTGTTCCAATGGCATTTGGTCTTGCTGTCCAACACAAGCAAGTCAGAAATTCTTCATTCCTTTCAAAAGTGCAGCTTTTGATTCTTCCTGTGAACACTAGCAGAAAAGTAACTGTGAACCTGAGAGAAAAGGTCTTTCCAACCACATTTGGTGCCTTGATCTGCCTTAGTTTAGACAAAATTAAAGAAGCTGTTATGGGAAGAGGCCTTCAGAGTTTCCAAGTCCTAAGAATAAACATAGGCAGTTCTGTAAAACTAAACAAATTTATGGAGTTGTGTCTCCCCCCACCCCACACTCAATAACAATTGGGTTTCCAAACACTTTGCTAGCTAAAATGAAGAAAATACTCAGCATACCAATGAGCACACATTTCCAGGGAACTCCTCCTTCAGAAAAGGCAATCCAAGAGGAAATCACACTGCCAGCAGGTCAGGGTCCTCACCAGCAGGAACCTTGTCCCACAGTACACAAGCAAGGTGAGCAGGACAGAACAGGAGAATGTGTCCCAGCCCAGACAAGAGTCCAGATCATAATGCAGTATCATGGCAATGAGACAGCTCCAAGGTCAAGCCATTTAGTCAGTCTGCACCTCAGGGCGAGGATCAAGTCCAGGAATCACCAG
The DNA here is from genome assembly GCA_013399695.1 of Formicarius rufipectus. Taxonomy (NCBI): domain Eukaryota; kingdom Metazoa; phylum Chordata; class Aves; order Passeriformes; family Formicariidae; genus Formicarius; species Formicarius rufipectus. The sequence continues at coordinate 105,902 of VXAU01003383.1, read as the reverse complement.
ACAGGTTTACAGAAATGAGGCAGTGCTGAGGGCAAGCAAAAAAGTCAGCCTGCAGCTTTAGGTCCAGATCCATGGAGGGGATCTTCAGGGAGAAGGTGGGAGTGGCGGTGAAGCTTAAAGAGAGCCCCTGAACCCATGGGCAGAGTGTGGGGTGGAGACCCCAAATGAGGCTTCTCAGGGCCTCAGGGTCCTGACACATATGAAGTATCTTGTAACTGAAACCAAATTTGCTCAATTTTCATGAATATAGAAAACACCACATCACCATCATGAGTACCAAACCTCCAAGCAAATATTAAATCTCCTTTCCCAATCATGAAAGGTCTTGCATATTTCAAATAAAAAGTCCCAAATACTTGCAGGGTGTTATTAACATCTTTTCCAGAAACAGATGCATTATGCTGGTCCATAATTGCTCAGGGGGTAGAAGATGCTCTTCTTCAGAACATGTCAGGTTTCAAAGGAGACAAAGTTATAAGCAAAAAATATAAGATCTTAGGGTCAAAGACTCTTAATAACCAGTAAAAGCTACACTAGCTAGCAGATAGTAATTTCACACTGCCTAAGTAGGTGTTTTATTTTAAATAAAGTATGTGTCTTTACCCAGATTATGTCAACCTCCAGTTACTAAGCTTTTGGTACCCAAAATATTAAATAGGAAGTCCCAGCAATCACTCAAATATGGTTTACACTATGATTTTTTTATGGTTTATTTGGCAGGTTTGCATTTGAAATAATATGGGGAAAGAGCTGTGAAGGTACTTGCATAAAAAATGGACAAATGGAAAGATACAGGCTGACAAGAACAGTGGAGAGAAAAAGTACTGGAGACTTGTAATACTGGAAAAGATAGTCACAGAATACTGATGATCAGTCCATAAAAACTGAAATTGAGCTGGCAGAAAAGGAAGGCACTGGATAGATTGAAAATTGATAGAAGTGAGTGCAATACAAATATGTGCAAGAAAGGCAGTCTTAGCTTTGTGTGGATTTAAGGGGATTGAAGTGCATATTTGGAAAGCCAAAATGGAAAAAGAGATAGAAGGGATAACAACATAGTTTAAATGTAAATAGGGAAAGGATTTTTCTTAAATTATATTTTATCTGTAACAATAAGAAGGAGGGCAGAGAGGATGAATCACTTAGTCAGTTTATAGTGGGATATGTAGAGAGAGATCTGTAACATTCAGCATTACAATTCCTATAGCAGTAAAGCTGCAGTTGTAGTCCTGTGTTGGAACCACTGTGCAAGAAATCTACAGAGAACCCAAAACAGAACAGGAAGGATAATGAGAAGATCTGTCATATGTTACATATGTAAAAAAAATTATTGCAACTGGACAGTTTAGTGTTGAAAATTCATGAGAGACGTGACAAAAATACCAACCTGCCTGATCAATGTCAGCTCTCTCCTCCAAATCCCCAAACCATTATTTCAAAATCTTAACCGAACTAGTGATATCAAAAGCAAAGGAGAGTAACTCTCTTCTCTGTGTCCAGCAGAAAAAACAAGCAAGGGCAGTAGATTGCAGCAATGGAGAGTCAGTTTAGACATTCAGAAAAACTTTCTTGTAATTGTGAAGTGTCAAGAGTGTATCAATTACATATTGGGGATTCTGTGAAGGAATTGACCAACAGAGGTCAGTTAATCCAAGAATTTCCCAATCTCTGATCATCCACTGGGAAAGTTCCGCAGCCAGAAATCCCTCATCTTTCCCAAACAACCATTACCCAATAATTAAAAGCTTGATTGTTAAAATTAGAAAGGACAATCTAATAATGGGACAGACAGACTTGACATTTCCCACACTAAGTGACCATCTCTCTGCTCTGGAAGAATAAAATCCTCTTGGTCAAAACTCAAGCATAATTTCTCACCATTTTCTTCAGAAATGCTTATAAAAGTAGTTCATGAAAGAGCAAGAGCACAAAGAACTTACCCCAAAGTCGGTAATCCCTCTTATTCAAAACAGTTTTGTAAAGCACAGATGAATGACATCACCAAAAAGCCACTATTTCCAAGAATTAGTGTATTTCAGATGAGTTAAACTGTACTAAAACTAATATGACATCTTCAGTTAAACTCTTACACAAAGACCAACTAATTTGATTCTATACAGGTATTCTGAGAACATCACATCTCTACTATGGAATTATGGTGTCATGGGTTTCTGTAGCTGAAGAACCACATGTAAGATCACGTTGTGCCAAATCCTACGTTTCTACTTTTCCTAATTTACGGACTGTCATTGCGTATAAAAAAATCCTTGTGGATTTAATCTGAATACTATTAGTTTTATAAGAGTCTTTCATAAATAGTAAATATTTTTATTTATTATGACAAATTGGTGATAGTTTGTAAGAACTATGAGTTCCACTGGATTTATGAACTACAACTTAAAAATTAAAGCTATGCTATCAGACAGCATTACATGGAAGCAGCAAAGTGATTGGGGTTGGAGGCAGTGAAAACCTCCAAGGCATATTTTAATTCATACCTTTCGTTCACTCCTTTTTTTCCCCATCTATGCAAATGGAAAAAAAATATCTACCATTGTCATGTTGTAATCTCAGTCTACAAATATGTGATTTAATTAACTGATCCTCTCAGAATTAAGGTATCTTTTTCTGATATTTTTACCTATTAATTCTTGCATGTCTATAATTAGCTTGATGTAGACTGATAGATACATGGATACATACATAGAAACATAGCATTTTAATTAATCTGCTCCAGAGCCATTCCTTCATCTTAATAAAATCTTGCAGTTAAAACCTTCAGGATTCAAAATACATATATTGAAGGAAAATTCAGCTCATCTTCTAAATATTCATTAATTTATTCTATTACATTTTCTGTAGATGTTTGGCTTTGAAGTAAAACACTATTTAAACCATGCCAGTCCCTTGTTTTCCGTAGTTTCCTGATGACTTCTGAACAGAAATTACACAATTTCTGTTTCTCTTCATTATGACTCAGTTATAGGTCAGAAGACTTTTTCAGCCTCTCTCGGGTGAAGACCATTTTAAATACAGCTTCTGCTGTGCTAACTGGTGCTTGAGATCCGCTGAGACACTTCAGACACTTGATATTCTCTAAGGGCTGTAATGTATTCCAGTTCCTGCTTTTACAAAGGACAGAGTATCTTTGCTTTAAAAAACCCAATGTCCTTAGCCTGGAGACTTCATTCAGTATTTACAGACTTTTCCGTAGCAGTAAGACCACTGGACAGCTGTGAACAACTAAGGCAAAGTACCTTGTTAGCAAGTGGCTTGGATATGTCTTTGCACTCTGCTGCAGATCTCAAGCTCTGTAGCTGCTTTGCTGTCAGGAGAGAGCACGCCTTGTTAAGTAGTTGCGAAATGTATATTATTTCCCTGCTTGAGAAGTTTGAGTCTTCAATGGGTTTATTCACAACTTCCAAGCACAGGTTGCTCCTTCGAGAGATTTTGCCTTAAGGGAAGCATGCAATTCGTGTGCACTTATTGTACCATGTCAGCTATGAACACGGATATAGTAAATTGGATGAAGTAAGCTTCTTGCTTATCTTAATCTAGGCAATATAGAGGGAAAAAACCCTCTGAGAGAAGTGGACACATTAATTCATGTTCAGAGCTAGTCTGCTAGAATCAGTTTAAAATGTAATATGGTAAAAGTGTGAGAGAGGTTTTATAGGTGTTGATGTCTAAAAATTTATTTAGTTACAGTTGTGGATCAATGCTCCACTAAATGATTTTACAAGTATAAAATAAATAGAAAGAGGGAAAAAAATGAAGGAGATATTTAAAAATTAGGGCTTGAAGATATAGAGGAATCTACACAGAATATTTGTCTCTATAATGTTCAGCTGCCTATGAAGCTCAGAGAGGGATCATGCTTTTAGTTTGAGAAAGTATTTACATGGAACACCCAAACATATTATTTTTTTTAAAATATTTTTCATACTTAGAGAATTAATTGTTCCAGTTTCAGAACTGAAATTCTGTATAGGAAAAAAAATGCAGCATGTATTAGATGAAACCTTCCGAACAGCTGAAATTTTTTTTCCCCCGTTTGCTGTCTGTTCAATTCACACCTTGAAATCAGTGTTAGGAGGATTGGGATCAGGGTTTCCTGGTTTGTTTGCATGTAATGTTAATTTATACACTCTGGGACAGGACTTTTATGCATCAGATGTCTATTCAATCCAAGCAGCTGTTGCCAAGAGCTTAGTCATTAAAGGCAGTGACTATGTGTCCTGTTACTTGTGAAGAAATGGCAGGAGGGTGCCCAGGAGACCGTATTCAGCCTGGCATAGGATATTAGTTACAGAAAAGAAATTAGATGCATGAACCTTCCCACCCATGACTCTTGCTCTACTGTTCTTCTAAAAGCTGACTGACTTGTAAGGATTCACAGAAGACCATCTGCTAAGTCTTTCCAATCATACCTAATTTGTATTTGTTTATTGTAGAGAGTAAAGACGACACAGTTTAGCCTTTTGAAAGCTCTTTTTGCCCCAACAGCTAGAAGAAGATGCAGGGTAGGATAACTTATTCAAGCTATCCAATACATTGGCTAACATCATCAGAGAAATTCCATTTGGACAGACATGACAGACCCTACCATCTTCCCCCTGACATTATTTCAACTTTCTCTCTTAATGAGGTACCCAACATTTCTTTATTATGCTCCTCAAACTGAAGAATAAATATATTTAATTTCCCAGAGCTGGACATGAAATAACCAGCATAAAATGTATTCCACTTCCACTCTGAAATTCTGGCCCAACTTACGTGATAACACTACTGCAAGAGAGACACCATTCTTTAATGTTACATGTAAATGGAAAAACTTATTTTAAAGATGAATCAAAATGCAGCCAAAGTCAATAGCAAACTCTCAGCATGAAAGCAAAGCTGAAATTCACCCTTTTGTACTCAAAAGAAATTGAAGGCAAGGGAATTTACATTTCCAGTTTATTGGAAATCTTCCAGCTGCAAGAGAGTCCATTTCCCTTTCATCTCTATTCCTATGCACCTGCTGGGCTGGAGCAGGATGGGCTCTGACCCTGGATACATCCATGCCTGGTGCTGCTCCTTCAGCACATCAGCACTGCTCTCTGAAGAGCTGGCATATGTGGTTGGGTTTATAAAAGGTCTGTTTGCTGCCTCTGGCTGCTCCAGCCCTAACAAGGCTCATCTGTGCTGTCCAAATATTTTTCTAATCGTGTAACACTCCTGCAAGTACTCTTCCTAAGATGAGCTACAAATTTTAGACCAAGTGCTGCATTAATCATGGTTTAATCATTTCCCTTGAGTATTATTTCCATAATGTGTGAGTAGTCCTTGCAAAATCACTGGGAAAGAAGCTTAGTTATAGGGAAAAGATTCAGCTGAGGTTCACTTAGTTTGACTCCCTGTTTTCCTTGCTCAGTCACGTCTTTTGACATTGTTTTCCTTTTCTTTCTTGACTGTTATCTCATTTCTCCTTTTCACATTCTCTTTTTACTTATTCTCTCATCTTCTCCTATTTCCCTGCCTACCCCTTTCACATAGCTCAATACACTTCTTTTTATGTTTTGAAGATTTGCAAACAAAAATGACATTTGAAATTAAGCTCTCAAGTCCTAAGGGAAAGACCTTGAGGCACAATTCTATATTAACTTAGACACTTGTGTCCCCTGATAAAGTCTGATTTTTGAAAACAACACTCACAGTGCCCACTGCAGCTCAGTACTATTGGAATCCACTCCATTGACTCTTTAAGGTTAACAATAGCCAACAGAGCCTCTGTGACCTAAAGAGTTTTGGCTTTGTATTATCTTGGTTGTAGTTTCATGCTGTTGAAGAAGGCTGGTAATTTCAGTCCAGCCCTCACCGCTCTGACACTGCCCGTGCTCAGGGGAGCAGGACACAGCTCGGGGCTGAGCCAGCAGTGCCCTGGTGGCTAAGGAAGCCAATGGAATGCTTGGCCGCACTGGGACGAGCATTGCCAGCAGGTGAAGGGAGGTGATCCTGCGCCTCTGCGGCATCTGGACTGCTGTGTCCACTTCTGGGCTCCTCAGGACAAGGAGGACATGAAGCTCCTGGAGCGGGTCCAGTGAAGGGCAGCAAAGATGACAAAGCGACTGGAGCATCTCTCTCACGAGGAAAGGCTGAGGCAGCTGGGCCTGTGCAACCTCGGGAAGCGACGACCGGGAGGGGACCTCACCAGTAAGTATCTGAAGGCAGAGCGCCAAGAGGATGGGTCCGGGCTCTTCCCGGTGGCGCCGAGCAACAAGAGGCAGCGGACAGAAACTGGAGCACGGGAAGTTCCACCCGAACGCGAGGACCAGCTGCTCTTTGCGCGGGTGACTGCGCACTGTGACGGGGCGCCCCCCGGGAGCCACTCTCTCTCCCCACCGGCGACCTCATTCCCGCTCCCCCCGGGATACAATCCCGCTTCCCCCCGGGGACCCCATTCCTTCTTCCCCGAGAACTCATTCCCGCTCCCCCCGGTGACCCATTCTCTCTCTCCCGGGGATCCTATTCCCACTGCCTCCCAGGGACCCCATTCCCGCTTTCCCCGGGGAGCCACTCCCTCTCCCTCCCGGGGGACCCCATTCCCTCTCCCCTGGGGAACTTATTCCCACTTCCCCCCCGGGGAGCCACTCCCTCTCCCCCCCATGGACCCTATTTCCGCTCCCCCAAGAGTCATTCCCTCTTCCTCTAGGGACCATTCCCATTCCCTCTCGGGAAGCCATTCCGTCTCCCCCGGGACCCATTCCCATTGCCCCATTCCCGTGCCCTTTCCCGGGACCCGGGCCGGGGCGCGGGGGGCGGGGCCTCGGCCGCGCGCACGGGTGGCGCGGCGGCGCGGCAGCCAACCAGGAGGCCGCATGCAAACGAGGCGTG
>VXAU01003383.1:7217-98991 GCA_013399695.1 Formicarius rufipectus | reverse complement strand
GTCAGGGCCCCGCCGGCCGGGAGCGGGATCGGGATCGGCCGCCATGGAGGAGCTGGAACACACCTGCCCGCAGCCGCGCATGGTGAGTGCACATCCGCCCGCAGCCGCGCACGGTGAGTGCACACCCGCCCGCAGCCGCGCACGGTAAGTGCGCCCCGGCCCCACAGAGCCGCGCCCGACGGAGGGGCGGCCGCTGCCGCCTGGCCTGGGGTCCGTATGTGCCGCCGGGCCGCTGCTCGCCGTGCCCCGCAGAGCTCGGGCGGCGATGCCGGCCCGTGGATTGTAAGCCGGGAGTCCCCCGCTCTCCCGGCGGGTCGAGGCGCGCCTCGGCGCGGCTGCCGTATGTGTGTGCGGCGGCTGAGAGCGACGGGGAAGCCGTGCTGCCCTCCGAAACACTGCCCAGGTTGGGGTGGGGATGCTGCAGGAGCCGCCGCTGGGAGCGATGGCCCGTGCCGGCCTCTCCCGTCCGGAATGGCATTGCCCTGCCCCACAGGCACCGCCCGGCCCCCGCTCCCTGCCGGTTCGCCCGGGAATGGCAAATCCCGCTTGATTCAACTTCAGGGCCCGGCGAGTTGTTTCCCGTTGATTTCTGCATGTGCAAGGAAGAGAGTCTCGGAGAGCTGCGGTTTTGGGGCGACGGGAGGATAAGGGAAGGCCAGGAAGGTGTTACTTGAACTTCTTTGATGCTCCTTAAGGTTAAAGGCTCCCTCAGACAGTGCAGGCAACTTCACAAGGCTGCTGTGTGCCAGGAGTTCAGGTTCTGAGAGCTGTCCCTTTTTTCCTGTGCTCTTTTAAAATAATTGGAATGTTTCTTTGCTTCTTATTTAAACCTTTTATTATTCCCATCAGGAAGGCTGACTCCTTTCCCCAGCAAGGGAGAAAGTTAATAATAACAAAACACAAATGCACATACAGAATTGCAGAGTCAGTGTTAAGGTGTGAAAATGCATGATGTACGCAACAGTTTAGTCCTGGAAATTAGATCATTTAACACCAGATTTCGGTCACAGTCCTAATCAAAACATAATTAAACATCAAACCTCAGTAATTAAATTCAGTGCTATAGTTGAGACATTATTCTGACAAGAAATAGCAACAGTCATTGGAACTGACCTAAATTAATGTTTTTTTCTTTCTCCTGTTGAAATTACTTTCAGCTTTAAAGAGGACTTAATTTGTTCACGGAAGGCTTTTGGAGCTGTTTTAATAGGGAAAGTTAGCTCAGGTGTAGTTACTGCAGTGTGTTCATCCAGGCTGTCTAAGATTTCTCTGTCAAAAGCTCAGATATAACAACCTGTTTGAATATATTACTCTGTGTAGTCTGACATTTTAAAAGACTTTAAAGAAAGAACTGACAACATGATGCCAGCATTTACAGTATCATGCATTCCAGTATAATTTCTGTGGAAATTAAGGTGACAGCTAGAGATGTGAACAAAACAGGAATTCATTATGGTGTTTCAGATCTTCCTGAGTACCAGTGGAGTGGACAGTGGAGACATTTTGAATACAGATTTGTGGGAAGTGTGTCCTTATAAAGTGGTATCTTGTCAGTCATCAGATCTGTGTTGTCTTCAGGCTGGAAAAAAAAGTTGCCTCATGAAATACAAGGCAATACACTGACCTCATTAGGGCATAAGGAGTGAGGCAAGCAAGAGTAGTCAAGTTATGTCATAACTGACAAGAATTCAAGGCGGGTGTCCTGAGGAGTTAATCACCCCTTGAGTGGTGATCTAATAGCATGGATATCAAGTTTCTATGAGATCATTTTTAAGATCTTTAGTACTTTGATCCTGTCCTTCGAAGGGGACATGGACAGTGGTGGGCCAGTAACCTCATCACCTGTTTCATCAATGTAAACAGGGTGTCTCAGTATTTTAGTATTGTTTTATTATCTTAGACCTCAGGATGGTACCTCAGAATATATAACTGGTAGCAAGAAAAGTCTGATATTTACAGATGACTTTTTAATGCTGTTCCTTGGTTCTTGCATGTCTCTAAAATTAATCATCTTGGCTTTCGGGTTCTTAATATAGGCTAAGTTTTAGGAAACACTTTTTCTTGAGATATGTAGCTTCAGAGTCACCTCAAATTTTAGAAGGTGAAAAGGGGGTTAGTTCTTTCCTGAAACAGTTGTCATCCTTTTCACTAAAACAGGCATTATTTATTTAAAGCCTTTAAACTGTGAATATTTTTAAGGGATATTTGCCGCTAGATCCTCTGATCTAGTGATGATCTGACTGTGGACTCTGCTAGTTTGGCAGAAAGTGTCACATTAGGGCTAAAGAGAACCCCTTCAAAGGGGTGTCCGTCAAAGATCAGGAAAACAGCGGACATTTAAAGGCAGTTCTCAGATAGGTTTCAGTATGTTTTGAAACCTGGTGTTTTTCTGTACCTAGTGCTGTTGTGATACAAATTGCCATTAATTTTTTCCCAAGACACTCTTTGGGTTTTCTTAACCAGCTGGAGCATTAATGAGCATTTGTGCTTCAGTCAATTCCCCTGGTTCATCTCTGACTTAATTTTTGCCTTCTTTATGTTATCAACTTCCATGTATCTTAATGCCAGGAAGGTGTCTCTCTGAGTGACACTCATACCTTGGTCTCAATGCACAACTGAGAAAAAAAAAAACAGTCAAAGTTTTTACCTGCAGTGGTGATTTTAGCAGTTTTGTAGCCAAGAAAAAAACCCTCACAAACAACATCTCTCTAATTCTTCTTTGTATCGTTTTGCATTTGTCCATTTCTCATCTTGACCAAACTACTGGGTTAGGCCACTTTCTCATCTCTTGCTGTCCCATTCATATTTTTAAGCCATGATTTGGTCCAACAGCCTGCACTGTTTTAAATGGGATAAATGTGACCACTGGTCATTCCATGCCACACATTCATGGTATGGTAGTTGCCCCTGGATAACCTTCAGTAAGTTGCAGAGCATTGCTGGCCCATGGATCTCAGCCTGGGAATCCTGGTCTTAGGGTTTGCCTGCATGCATCAGTACTAAAGCAGTCCCTGAGTAAGGCAAGCTCTTGGCAAGAGATACCACAGGAGGAAATACCGAAGAGAAAGTATAAAACCTTGTGAAATCATCTACTTTTTTTATAATTTATTTATATCCCTTGGGATCAAGAGTTTGACTTTGGTCCCACATATGATAGCTCCTTTCAGGATTGGTGAATCCTGAGGATTACCTATTTTCACCTTGGAAGGAACAGACATTTCAACACACTTTGTTTAGGAAGACAGTTCCAAGTAGTATCTTCCATGGAAAGAAACAATGGTGATTTGTAAGGACAGTACTGCAGATAAAGCAAAACCGAATACACATCAAAACTCACTTGAAAACAAGCTTCAAAACCTACTGCTTGGTCTCTCCCTTGAACACACTGAAAGCTTCTTTTTTTTTGTGTATACATTTGTTGTGTATACATTGTCATATGGCACAGGCTTCAGTTGAAGCATCTGGGAAAGTACTATTGGGACCTGAGAACCAGTGTCTTTTTTTTCAGACCGATGAAGTTCTTAGGGTTAGGTCAGTGAGGGGAATGCAGAGCAACGTTGGGGGGGGAGGGCCCCGTGTGGGGAGAGGGCCGGGCAGGAATTAAGCAGCAGTTTTCCTAAATTTAAAATAAAGTGAATCCATCTCTAAGATGATGTAGAAAAGCAAGTGGGTGGTGCTTTCTACTGTGTCCTCTCTGTCCTAGGTGGTGCAAGCCCAGGAATACTGGGCTATTCTTGGCATTAAGTTTATGGGACATCCATGTGACCTTTGGATACATCTTAGGCATCTAGAGCTGTGGCCGGATCTCCTTTTCTGTGTAGGAAATGGCATTGGAACCCTGCGTGGAAGTACCCAACTAGTTTTTTGTTTATTTTCATCATCATTGCAAGGACAGACTAGCTGGAGATTTAGTGCCTATCCATATGGCAGATAAGACATGTTCTGCCAAGGCACTGCAAGGGACAGCACCATTTGAGGTTCACTCTGGCAATCCCAGTGCCTGGTCCAAAGCTGAGATTTACTTGTGCATTGTGAGATTCAGAGGCTACAGACTTTTACATTTCAGCAGGAATTAGGTATCAAATATCTTGGTGCCATGGAATCTACAATACTTTGGAGAATGAGACTGAGGTACAACTGAAGATCACAGCTCTCACATCATTTTAGGTGTCAGCTGCTACAGCCATTTTGTTTATTTTCTTGATTTTTTAGAAGAAATGAGAGTACATTATTTTTTTTCAAATTTTCAAGTACGTTTGGAAAACACTCCATTTTGTTGAAGAGTAGAGGTGAACATTTTAGTGTTTTCTCTCACTGGAGCTGTATAATGGTTTAAGGAGTCACTGGACTCCTTCAGGCAATTTCCTTGCTGCTACTGTTAAAGAATGTACTCTTAAGTACAAAATTTGAAGTAATCGGAAGAAAAGTGTGCATGCCTTGAATTCCTGTGTTTTCATCCCTCAGTGCCTTACTCCATATTTGCAAAGTGTTTTAAGAGGGTCTGATGCAACCTCTAGAATCATTTCAGTATTTTTTTCTATGAGCTTTCATAGATCTTGGTATTCATCTTTTCAGTGTCACTGAAAGGTATATGCAGTTTTCAACAGAGGAGGCAGTGATTAATGTAGGGGGAGTTAATTGTGGTTAAAAAGTGTCCCATGCATCTGTTTCTCACGTGATGTTATGACTTAGGGGGTCTGCCATCTGTTTACTTCAATGTGGAATTAAGCATAAATAAATATTATAAATAAATAACCCTACATTTAAGGAACCCAGAATGACTTTATTTGACTAAATATTTTTTTTGTCCTTTACTAGTTTGGGTTTTGCTCTGGATTAATTTTCATTTTCATAAATGTTGGCTACTGCATAAAAGCACAAACCCATAAAAAGATGCTGAATGGGGTTTGTGCTTGGGGACAAGTAGCAATTTTTGCTGCACTTAAATAAATTGCCCATAGACATGAAAAATATGCTCAGATTTCCTTTCAAAACATCAGAGGACATGCTGTTGGGGTGTGTTCTGGAATGCCATAGTTTCTGCAAAAACATTCCACAATACATATTTGTCAGATAAGCAGAATTACAGATATTTTTGCAGGAGTCACAGTTGACACCTGGTGACAGGGAAAAAAACATTGCATTCTATGTATTACACTCCTTCCTTGCAAATGCATTTATGCAATGCTATTAAAGAAACAGTTTTTGTTAGGAGAACATGAGCATTTTCTTAAACTCTGCTGTTGTCATTACTACAGAGGTTTAGAAAAGGTTTGAAAATGAGTGGAAAACCCTTGTAAATAGATTGTACTCCTTCCTCGAGAACACAAACAATATTGCAATATAACATAGGTATAAAATGTAAGAAGAACTCAGCACATGCATGGATGTGGAGCAGAAGAAAGAATTAGGAAGCAAATAGTAACTACATAGGCAAGAATACCCACACATCTATGATCATGCACACACACTCAGCACAGCCAGAACTGTCTATCCCACTGTATCCTTATACCTCTGCTTCCATGTAATTTGCTTGCCTTTCTTAGGATGTATAAACAGATGGTATAAGGTGAAAAACTCTTGAGAAAGGCATTAGATGAATCAGGGATCTGATTCCTCTATGGGATAATAGATCTTGCCGGGGTGTTTCTGCATGCTAGATGGGGAACTGCAAAGTACATTTCTTCTGTGCAGGTGGAAAAATGTTTTGTTTTTCTTTTTGCTTCAACATAGCTCTGTTTTTAAGTAACTGTTTATACAAATGCTGTCCTACATCTGACATGAAATAATTGATAGATATAAGTATCTTTATATGAAAGCACAAGTAGAGTTTGAATACTGGCCCAAATTCATCCAATAACTTAGTGATACACCTCAGTTGCTTTCAGCACATTAACCCTTTCCTGTGTAAAAGCTGGAGTTGGGTCCATTTAGCCATACATTAGGTGTATACCCTCAGTAAATTCACAGATGACAGGAAGTTGGGTGGGAGTGTTGATCTGCTTGAGGGTAAAAAGGTTCTGTAGAGAGACTTGGACATACTGGCTCAGTGGGTGGAGGACAGTTGCAGGAAGTTCATTAAGGCAAAATGCCAGGTCTTGCACTTGTGTCACAGCAACCCCATTCAGCACTGCAGACCGGGGGAGGAGTGGCTCAGGAGCTGTTCAGCAGAAAGGGACTTGGTGGTGCTGGTCGACACTGGCTGAACATGAGCCAGCAGTGTGGGCAAGAAGGCCAGTGGCATTCTGGCCTGTACCAGTAGTGTGGCCAACCAGACCAGGGCAGTGATACTTGGCACTAGTAAGGCCACATCTCAAGTACTTTGTTCAGTTCTGGGCCCATTACTACAAGAAGACATTGAGATACTGGAACAGGTTCAGAGAAGGGCAGCAAGGGTCATGAAGGGTATAGAAAATATGTTCTGTGAAGAAATAGCTGAGGAAGCTGAGTTTGTTTAGTCTGGAGAAGAGAAACCTCAGGAAAGGACCTCATTGCTCTCTACAGCTCTCTGAAAGGAGGTTGTGGTGAGGTGGGAGCTGGTCTATTCTGTCATACCTGCAACGAGAGGACTACAGGAAATGGCCTTCAGCTGAGGTGGGAGAAATTCAGATAATAGAAAAAAATTTTTCACTGTTAGAGTGGTCAGGCATTGGAATAGGTTGCCCAGGGAGGTGGTGGAGTCACCATGCCTGGAGGTGTTCGAGAAACCTCTGGATCTGGCGCTGGGTTTAGTGCTTTAGGGATTACTGTGGTAGTGCTGGGTTGACATTTGGACTGGATCATCTTAAGGGTCTGTTCCAGCCTTGATGATTCTATGCAATAATGTGCAAGTAAAAAGAAAGGAGTAACAGACATTTAAAATGTAGGAGCTGATGTTGTCTCCAGTTTCTGAACTGATCGATAAAACTCAGTGTGGCATTGGAGCACTGGTTACACATTTTTGGTCTGTTGACCATGACCAAACAGTCAGTGTTACTCCTGGGCCAGCAAACACTTGCCATTCAGCTCTGAACTGCAAATGCACCACGGCCAGGCAGGTTCTTTGCAATGGTGTCTGCAGGATGTGGCCTGGCAACCAGTGCCCTTTGGAAGGAGCTGTGTGCTTCTTCAGCCTGAGGCACTGCATATCGCTCCCCAGTGCTGGGACATCGGACTCCTTGGCTAAGCCTCTGGCCATCAGGACAGGGGAGCATCCCACAGGCTGCACAGTTTGCCCTTTCAGGGAGTCCTGCCTGGGTCACTGGCACCTGGTGTTACTTCTGGCCCTGCCAGGAGAGCGGACACAGGTGGGTAAGTTGCTGAGGGTCACATTTTGCTTCCAGCTGGTGTTCATGGAGACTAAGGTGCTTCATCGGCAATTCTTTTGCGTGAACTCTGCTTGACTTGATGCCTGTTCTACCTCTAGGATGGATTTTGTTTTCTAAATAATGTGTTCCAGTTCAGTCAGAAGTCATGGCTGTCATGCAGGAATCTTGTCACGAAATTCTTTGGCCCTTTGCAAATATTAGATTAGATTATATAATAGTTGTTCTGCTTCATAATCTTTGAATCTCTGTATATATTGTGTATATTGTGCTTCTTGAGAAGGCAGTGGAAGCTTCTTCTGCAAGATCTTTAATTTTTAGTTGCATCTTGCACTTAATCATTATTGACTTAATACTAATGACGAGCAAAGTGTATTTGATAGAGGATAAAGCTCAGAAAGAGCAATTGATAATAAGACAATTTGGAATGTTTGCAAACAGAATGCTTATTTTTAAGTCATTGTTCTTAGGTTAGTTTGCCCTGTTTTTAGTTTACATCCACCACCCTGAATCAGCAGAACTGTGGGAGAAAACAGGCTAGACTTTCTTTGATACATGTGTTAACATTAAAACTGTTTGTGAAAAGTTTACCTGGAGAAAACCACCAGTAACATTCAATTACAAGTTAATTGCTCATAAATCTACCTGTTTGGGTCAAGAATACCGAAGATAATAGATGCGACAACATGGTTTTCATTTTTGACAGTGTTTGCTCCCTAAATCTCCAGGAGAAGGCCTTGATGCTCCTTATCATGGTCTTTCCCCTTGCAAAGAGTATTCATACCTCAGAAACTTGGCACATGTTTTTAGTTACTTTTCAACAGTTTTGATAGTGTTTTTCTCTTAAATGTTTCTTAAAACTGATGTCAATGTTTCCTGCTCTGTAATTACTGTTTTCCAACATCGGGAGCAGCTTCCCAAAAAAATTGTTCCTCATATGAGTAGATCTTATCCATGTGATTTGTTCCAGTGAAATCACTTACCTGTTTTAAATACTGCCTCTGAGACAAAAGGCGATTCCAGCATCAGAATTCCCGCTGAATTTCCCTACCAGCTTAATTCTTTCGTAAGTACAGGACCAGCGTGCTCTCCCAAGTGTCGCCTGTGTAAATGTACTGGTTCAAGATCTGAAATTCTGTAGACCTGTGTTGATGACAAAGTCTTGGATGACAATACAACTGTTCTCTTTACCAAGAAGACAACGCTTTTGTGTGTCATGGTGTGAGAGAGGTGGTGTAGCTGTGTAAATTAAAAACAAGAAAAGAGTAGCTCTAGAGTAGCATTTGTTGTGTTTCCTGCAGTCACCCTGCAGGCGAGTTATAATGACAGATGCAGTATGGCATGGATGGGTCTACACTTGCCTGTTTAAAAACGACGTGTCTGTCTTCCTTTCTGCTGTGGAGAAAACCTAACTCAGCAACCAAACATACAGAAGACAATAACACAACAGTCTGTAAACAAAAGAGAGTGTATGGAGGCGCTTGTACTTTTGACCTGTTATTTTAGTGGTAGGACTCCTGTTCTACAAATCATTGAAAACTTTCCTTTTAATCCACTGGAAACATAAGCATGACTGTTTATCAGATGCCTAAGAGCTAACTTAATGGCTACAGTAACCGAAGAGACTATGAAGAGTGATAATAAAAAGGCAGCATCAAGATACATGTAAAAATAAGCTGCTTCCAGCTATCATGGAGACTTACTTTGTGAAGCATCCTGGCCCCAGAACCAACTCAGGTCTGCCTACATCGTGCTCTCCCCTCTGGGCTACTATCACACCAAGTGAAGCTATGGGTTACAGAGACATTTTTGAGTGCACATGGAGCTGTGAGGTGCTTCCTGGGAAGCCCTCTGTTACCCACCTTCCATCTTTTCATGTTCTGAAGTTTATTGAACATCACTCAGTTGTTTTGCAAATTTCATAGACAACAGGTAAGACACTATTTAAACTTCTCATAGAATGAACAGCTTCTGATACGCAAGGTTTACTGGGTATGATGGTCTTGTATACCTTCATTTTTAGGAAGTGAATTTAGTTGTTATTAAATGCAGTGTCTTCATTCCCAGGAAACACAGTTCTTATTGTAAGAGAGGTTTTTATTATCTCCTGAAGTAAATATTACTAATAAGTTCTAATATTGCCATGATTTCTCCATCTGTGACATGTAATAAGCTTTCCCTCACATAATAATACTGTAACGTTGTGACATTTTGTCTTGGTTTAATGACTGTATGTTCAGGAGGTGAGACCTCTAATGAGATAAACATTCCTTTTCTTTTTTTTTTTATTTATTTCCCTCCTCCCAAATAATGACAAAGTAGAAATTACGAGGAGTCTGAATGAAGAAGGAAAAATAACATTTTTACTAAAAAAGAGGGAAAAAACCCCCCAACAATAGCAGAAAATATCAGCTAGCCCCCCTCTCCCCCTCAGTTAAAACAAAACCTGGAAGGATATCTCCTTCAAAGAGAAGTCCCCCATGCTCCAAACTGCATGATGATATGAAAAAATTAAACAAAATCTTCCCCATTTAACTAAAACTGCAACATATTTGACTGCTTAAGTGAAAGTAAAGTCTCTCTGCTGACGCCAGATATAAGGGGCTTATGTCATCAAAGATAACTACAAGTGTGAGTACCATGTAAAATAATTCTTGATCCTACCTGTTAAAGCTCTAGAAGATGGAAAAGTTAATGGAGAAGGGCAACAAAATCGAAGTTGTGGACTGGCTTCCCCAGAAGGAGCAAGTAAATGTGGTAAAGCTCTTCAGCCTGGAAAATGTGACTTGGGAGAAAAGGCAGGGAACAGATGACTGCAGATGAATTTACTGAAGCTTCCACTAGAGGAAGAGCAAATAATAGAAGGAGGAGGCAGGTGCTGTACAAGCAAAATGAGATAATTCATCAGGGAATTCTCACTTAGGCTATAGATCACCCTGCTACAGGATGATGCAGGTCTCAGAAGCTTACCTTGGTCCAGAATACATGACTAATTTTGCTTGCTTTACTAATTGCAAAATATAAATGCCTAGAATACAAAGAAAGCAGAGATGAAGGGAAAAAATCTGGCAGAGAAAGAGAAGCACATTTGCACAAAGTCTTTTGTCTAACCATCTGATTATTGTCAAAAACTATAGCAAACTTCTAAAAGTAATGTAATGGATTAACCAAAATGAAAAGGCTGCTATATAAATTACTGGCTCTCTTCTCACAATTCATGTCATTACCAACGAGAAACTGGAAAGAATACAAGTAATCATATACAAACTAAAGAAGTTTGATAAATTATATATGGATTTTAATAATTTCTTGCAATACTTTATGGTCTTATATACAAAGCAAATTGTTTCATTTTACTCATGTTTTTGTCAAGCTTAGCAATAATTTTTCTGGGCCAGATAAAATAGTATTGAATACTCATTGGGAAGCTGTTGCTGTATTTTCTTTGGTCTGTCAGCATATGGCATTTATGCATTTCTCTATATGCCTTTGATAGGGTATCACTGATTTTAATCTACTGCATTTGATGTATTTTCGTATCCAGTAACTGAGAGGCCACAGAGTAATGGGAATATTGACAGATCTGGTTCTAAGCCCTGATGTGTAACGTGAGCTTTAATGATGCGTATTTACAAAAGCTGGACTGAAGGGGAGCTAATCAAAGTTGTTCTCCATGGAGCAAAGACCGAAAGAAAAATGTTGGTGTTGCAAAGGTGGTGGGTGACATGGATGAAAAGTGCCACTGTGTTTGCCTGGAGGAAAAAAGAGAGATCTTCCTGCAATCCAGGCCTATTTTCTTCAAATAACCTCCAAGGAAACAACCTCTGCCAGGCTAGGAGCTGATTACCAGTTGCAGGCGTCAGACTGTAGCCATTATTGTTTTAACTTTTCTGCCTTCCTCTTTATCTCAGCAGGAACCAGGCTGTATGGGCTGCTGTGTAACTTGACCTTGCTTGAAAATAAAAAGACAGATTAACACCCAGCGATAGCAAAGCCTGAAGCAAAAAGACAGTATTTAGAAAATAAAGGACGAGCTGGCACTGTATGATTATGTGTAATGTTCTACCCTGTGCGGCGTGGGTGGCCTGATGAATAGTTCCCGTCCACAGAACCCAGACAGAAACTTGGACTTGATCATAGTTTCTCCATTTTTAACCTTGTCTCTGCAGAGATGCTGTGATTTTCATCACTGAGATACTAATGATGGTGATTTCCTGCAACATCTGAGATTATGGGGAGAAAAAAGGAAAGAAAATGGAAAGGAAAAATAAGAAACCTACATAAAATTGCCATGCTTTCAGTAAACAAAATTAATAGTAGATTGGCAGAAAGAACTGGATATGAATTTTTTACGTCTTTATTGCGGTTTTACTGCTGTGCTCTGGGCTTTCCATGCAACAAGCCAGTGAGCCCTGAGATCAACAATTAGGTTTGACATGTCTTGTGTCTTAGAGATGCTAAAGAATGCTAAATGCTCAGTGATGAAGCATTCAGCATCAAAAATCTGGAGAAAAAAGGGTCAATACAAAAAGAGATTCTGTTATGATCAACCATGGGTATTAAAACTGGTGTGACTACTGTAGATCACACAAGTGATCACTGAGAACCCAACCAAGTCACAGCTGCACAGCCACGAGGTCACAGTTAAATCATGGTGGAGGCAAAGTAAGTGACAGATTTCCTTCAGCTTGTCTCAGCCATCACTTCATCTCACAAAAACAAAGCCAACCAAAACTCAGCTGTGATTTCGTAAAGGTTTCAAGCCAAAAGCCATAGAAGTGTGCTTTTTTTCTTATCAGACCGTATGGCAGATAATAAATCTCTGAGGGTCTGATGGCTGATAACTTCCTACATAGGCATGGGCAGAATTTCTCTAATCAAGTTTCCTGACAGATAATGCCACATCAATCTTCACACATCCTCACTCTTGTCTCAGATATCTTCAGGTTATAAGAGTTTCAGAGCTAGTACCCTTGTGGTGCTCTGATCACAGTTAGAATATTTTAGTGCTATTACAGTATGTGTCAGACCAGAAAGGAGTTGCAGCTCAGTCAGCTCTAGTTAAGTGGGACTTAAGGTTGCATTCTTGCCTTTGTTTTGAATGGGCCATGAAAATTATATAAGATTCTGATTAAAACCACAGCAAAACAACCAGTTATCTCTACTGATGCAAGTGGAAGGAACAATTGCTTGTTAAGAGGTGGCTCATTTTCAGCTTTGTAAATCCCAGTTAGTTTTCCCAGCTGTTATTTGCAGGTAGCAGAATACGTTTTTTTATCTTGGGCCTTTGGAGTCGCTGAGACCAACTCGGGGTTAAACTGCTCAGGCCATCAAACCTGACTGTGTTCTGCAAACAGAAAAATCCTGTACCTTCACTCACCTCAAAAATGCTTGAGCTTCTCTAACAAAAACAAAGAATTAAGTTGCATGATGTGTTTGGAAAGCTTTATTTTCCTCATCATTTTA
This sequence comes from Formicarius rufipectus, assembly GCA_013399695.1. NCBI lineage: Eukaryota > Metazoa > Chordata > Aves > Passeriformes > Formicariidae > Formicarius > Formicarius rufipectus. The sequence continues at coordinate 86,221 of VXAU01003383.1, read as the reverse complement.
CCTTGTGTGAATTGTATTTGCTCAGAGGTGACCAAAAAGCAAAAATCCCTAGAAAGCAAACTGGCATTAAGCCTGGTTACAGCATCCTGCCACAGTTAAATGGTTCTTTAACATCTGCTTGGTGGAAGCTACTTTCTTTGTGTTTTTTCCTCCTTCCAGACTCTGACGGCACCTGCTCCATTTGCTGATGAAACAAGCTGTCAGTGCCAAGCTCCCCATGAGAAACTAACCATTGCACAAGCCCGCCTAGGAACGCCAGGTATGTGGAGAGAGCTACGTCCACAGGACAATCCCAAAGCGCAGGTTCTTCCTTACAAACATAATTAATGCTCACTTGTGCCTTTCACTCAAAAGATAAAAGGGCTACCCTGGTGTCTGGTGCTGTCAGGTCATGGAGAAGAAACTTGCAACTACAGGACTATTAACTTCTGTTAGAAAACATTGAAAGTTAAGAGTTTGATATTTTTGTGAATGTATGTTTGTTGGAAGGAAGGCTTGCTAGCCACTTCTAGAAAGCCTGAAAATTGTGTTATGTAGTGCTTACCTTCTGGGTTCTCTTCTCATACTGCCTCTGTATGCTGGAAAACGTTTATTTCACTGGTGTTCCTGTTGATCATATCAGGGCTTCAGTGGTCTTAAAGGTCACTTGCCCTTTGCCAAGAAAGAATGCCAGTTTCTTTATCTGGATATCTGTGATTGGGCTGGGGAAATGGGATGATTTCACATGAAGTCCCAAATGGAAAAAAGGGAAGTGAAAGGTTTGCATAGAAGAGGTAAGCAATACATTTTTACAGCAGTAATCTGTGGGAAAAAAGCAAGCCACAAGCAAGAGGGGAGGAAAAGGGAGATGATGGAGGAAAATCCATAAAGCAGAACTGATTAGAAAGGCAGAAGGAAAAGAACAAGACATATGGTGGAACTCCAAATGAGGCAGGAAGATGGCATTTTTGCTAAACTAGAATATAGGAATGATGGATGATAATAAATAGGCTTAGTCTGAGAGAAAACAGCAGAGAGTGCAAAGAATAAGTAGTGTGCAGTGTAAAACACTGTAAGTTCACCCATGTTGCCTCTGAACATCAGAACTGCGGTATGATCATCTGATCTGGGAACAAAAACCCATCCAGTAGAATTATGCGCAACTTGTATAGTGTCTGAAAAATTACTGTTGTGTTTCTTTCTCCACAGTTGACAGACCTGTCAGAGTGTATGCAGATGGGATATTTGACCTCTTCCATGCTGGCCATGCTAGAGCTCTTATGCAAGCCAAAACTCTATTCCCGAATAGCTACTTATTAGTAGGAGGTAAGATTAGAGTTATTTATTGCTCTGAATTTTTGCCTCTGTGCTTCAGTATCAGGGAGTTATTGCTGTGCTCACACCCCCAGCTGTTTATACGCTCTGCCTTGAATGCTACTTTAACTCTGGGGGCTTTCTATAGGCGATTTGCCTTGAATTATATCTCACAATTGGAACAATTAAAGTAAAAGTCAAATTCTGCCCTCAGCAGCATAGGCACAATTCCCATTCAGGTTCAAGCAGGTGCCTGCATGGCTCTGAGCTTAAAATAACTCCATATGAATAATTTACCTTTTTCAGTTATTTTCTCAAAATTGTTCAAAGATGGAGATGAGTGAATGAGAACAACTGTTCATGTATTTCTGGCTCCTTGGTCTCTATACCACCTGGGCACAGCCTGTGACCCCTGCCTGTTAGATCCAGACCCAGCCTTCAGCATCATCAGAGAAACTAAGTCTGGCCCACTGTCACTGAAGACCCAAATGTAGGTCATGAGTTGAAGGTAGTTTTCAGTTCACAAGCGTCCCTGGGCACGTTACTTTCTTAGCTTTTTGTCTTTTTTTTTTTTTTTTTTTTTGCTATGAATATCTTCTTTTCTTGCTGTGTGTCTGTTTGACAGCTGTTCAGCAGTTGCCCTGTGCCCAAGGAGTCACTGCAGAGTGGCTCTTTCCTACCTAGCTGGCTGTGCAACCCCTACTGTCGTGAGACCTCATAAACAAGCAGTTTGGCTCCAGTTTCCCTGCACCTTTAGGGTTGAGATGCCTTGCAGAAACATTGCACAGCAACCTTCCTTTAGCTGCTCCAGTGCTTGCAGTGAGCATGAGTGAAACCTTCAGGCACTATAAGGTGCATTATTTTGCATATTTGTCCCAAATCAGTTGAAAGAGGAAGGAAAAGGCTCAACATAGAGGAAAACAAGATCTCCTTATAAACACACTTCTTGGTTTTACTTTGACTTGTGGCAATTTCCATGGAGTTTCCTGGGAGGTAGAGGAGACATCCTTTGTTATGAGCAAAACAATAAGGACTCACGTTTCCCTACTGAGCCAGACAACTTGCAGAAGAAGGAAGTGGAGGTGCAAGACTGTGAGGTTTGAAAAAATGCAAGTTTTGAAGATTTTATTGTTGCTTTGACAGGACTGGGGAGTGTCCCAGATAAGGGAAGGAACTTTGGGGCTAAAGCCTGGCTCCTTTGAAATTCATGGCATAGCTTCACTTTGCCCTTATTTTTGGAGTAAAGGGCAAAGCAACCAGCACTCATCAGCACCTTCTCCCAGCAAGGCACTGTATGTTAGCTTGTTTAAAAAAGGGGACACCTTCCCACACCCACATGCAATCTGCTGCATGAGCACCAGTGCTGTGTCTTTGTGGACACCACAACCAACCCCTTCTATTTCTTGTTGAGAAGACAATTATATTTGTCTTCAAGATCACTTTTTTTTTTAAAAATAGACATTTATACCGAAATCAATCATTAAAGCAGGATGGCAGAATCAAAAGGAAGTACAAAGATACTGTATCTACACTGTGCAGTGATCAAAAAATAAAATCAAACCTTGCTACAGCATGAAAGAAAATATTACTATTTTCCCATAATTTTAGTAGACCTTTTCTGCCAGGAGAGGGTAGCTTAAAGATGGTATAAAGGCTGTAAATAAATATAAATGCAGTCTTAGAAGGGATCTTTCTACTGAAAATACTTTGATCTCCATTAAATTTCTTGTCAGCAGGCATAAAAAATGACATAAGAGGATAGAGTAGCATTTCACTAACTGAAATTCATACATGTTATTATGTGGCTCTGAATTTACCACAAACTCCAGGGCTGCCTAAGTCTTCCCACATTTTGCCCACTTTAAAGATCCTTAATGACCATCACAGCAAGAACATCCATTTTAGATCTCAAAAAAGGACTGCATCTTTGCCAGCACCTTGCCTGATAGGTTGATGTTTTGAAATTAGAAAGCAGCAGAAGCAGCTGTAGGGTTGCTCTCACACTTCCCTGCAGCACTGATAATGTTGCATTTATCATTTGTCAAGTACATTTACAGACAAGTGAGATTCAAAGGCACAGGTTTGACCTGTGGTGAAGGACAACCACTGGCAACCCAGCTATAAATGGATATCACATTATTCCATGAGGGGTGTCGAATGAGTGTTGTAGCTGTAATATTGGACAGAGTTACAGTTGTGGAGAAGGTCACTGTGTTTCACACATTATGTGGGTAGAAAGATAATACCTAACTTTTACAGTCTTCTGATAAAGTGGGTGTTGCTTCCACTGCATTTTGAAAGTAATGTGACAAAGTACTGGTACATCCAGAGTTAAATTGCAGGATTTCTGGACCTTTAACTCTGCTTGTTTCATTAGATCATATGGCTTCTCCTGGTACTTTTCTTGGGCCTTTTTTTTTCCAATTTAAACATGGCACAAGCCTTACTTTTCTATGAAACCTGCTAAAGCTACACTTGGGGACAGATTCCTATTAAATTTGCTTCTTCTTAAATTCTACTTGTAAATTCTACTATTAAATTCTGCTTGTTTTCTATCCATGTTATTTAGTAGAGAAACTGTTTCAGTGTGATCTTGAGCTTTGTTGGCAAATGTGTCATTTAGAGCATTTACATAAGAAAAAAGAGAAGTCACAGAGAGGCTGAGGGGTCTCCATCTTTGGATGCTACTGGACATGGCCCTGAGCAACCTGCTGTAGCTGACTGCTGAGAGAGGGGCTTTGGCTTAGATGATGTCTAGTGGTGCCTTCCCACCTCATCAGTTTTGTGATACATGGAGTAAGCAAGCACTCTCTGATTGCCCACACTGCACTTTTTGATTGGTTTAAAAGCATTAGCTGTCACTTTTGAAATTTCACATCCCATGAAATCCCCACTTACAGTGGGATTGATTTACCTTAATGTGTATATGGTGCCACTTAAGATGTCCTACAATATCTCACTTGGCCTCTGGCTGGAGCTCCAGAAAGGGAAGGATCTCTCAGAAGTACACAGCTGTAACTGCCAACCCTGAGCAGAACTCTTAGGTGCCCTGGAGCACCCCAAAAATTGCTAAGCTAATAATTAAGTGCTTAATGGAAGTAGCTAGGAATTAGCTGGTCATGCTAATTTTACTGAATGTGGAGCCATTTTGGTGATACTTCCATATTTTAGTTTGCAGTGATGATTTAACTCATAAATTCAAAGGCTTCACTGTGATGAATGAAACTGAGCGATATGAAGCCCTCAGACACTGTCGTTATGTGGATGAGGTCATCAGAGATGCACCCTGGACACTGACACCTGAGTTCCTTGAAAAACATAAGGTATTCTCCATGAATTTCTCCCTTTATTTTTCCCTTCCCCTTTGCAGACTGACAGTTAAGAATAAACAAGTCTGAAATTCTACTAGTGGGAGCAAATTATTTCAGTTAATTCCAGTTACTGAAGTCAGGTACATAGCATTGCTGGCCTCCATCTCTGTCAGAAAATGTTACATTTGTCTTATTTTTTTTCTCAGTATGCTGTGATGATTTCTGTCTTGGGATTTTTAAGGGTAAAGTAACACTGGAGAATTATTCACAAGTTGACTTTCAGAAAAGGAGATCATGAACCAGGAAAGTTTGTTGTGTAGTGGCTGAAGCCCTGAATTAAAGGCGTGTTTCTTATTAATGGCAAGAGGTGCCATTGATATAAAAAATGTCATGTGTCCTCTGAAAGGCAAGATAGAGGGTTTCCCTGCCATTGGTTGCCTTGCAACATACATGAATCTTAACAGAAGCATAATTAATTAGAATGTGTTTTAGTGTCCACCTCACTGGGTGACAGCGTAACATTCCTAGGTATATGTGTATATATGCACAGATTTAAGGAGCCAGAATCAGTAATCCTGCCTTCATTGCCTTAGCTTTTCCAGTAGCAGTAAAAGCAGGCACATGTATTTCAGGTTTGCTGCAGCACATCATACTGAGCAAGTCAGAGTGACATGTTAGTGGCAGCGCTTCTGGAGACAAGCTTTCCGTTCTTCCGTAATTGATCATGCAACACAGCAGTAGCAGCCTAAATCTAGTGCAGTATTCTAGCTGATGGCTTTAGGATGAGAATGTCAAACGCTAGTTAGCTGAAGTCAAGAAGAGAGATGATCCTCCATAACAATCCCTCGGTGGACCAGAATTTGGTGATGGTGGGATGTGATTCTTCTTCTGTTTGCTGGCAGATTGACTTCGTAGCCCACGATGACATCCCGTACTCTTCCGCTGGCTCGGATGATGTATATAAACACATAAAGGAGGCAGGTAAGGGCAACTTTATATTTTTAGCACCTTGCTTTTCAGACTCAGCTCAAATTCTTTTACAGCCTTTTAACCACAACTGCTGGGAGAGAAGCAGTAGAGATTATATCACATTCTCCTACATCCTAGCAGTAGGTACTGTTGACCTGAGTAGGATTCACTTTGTAAAACAACAAAGGATGTCCTTGGCTGAATTCCTGCCGTAATCCTAAGGAAACCATTCAGATCTGACATGAAAGAGTCCCATCTGGATTTTTAAAACAATTTTATGGTGCTTGACTGAGAGTTTTGAATGGATGAAAATTAGCTTAGTTCCCAGAGCAGCCCAACCAACTTCAATCATTTGTTGATAAATGCAAACTGATGAGTCCTTGACACATCCCAGTCTTGAAATATGAGCAAGCATAGGCACCCTTCAGGAGTCATTAGGATCCACTTCTGATTTGCAGTGAGGGTTCTTTTCATTACAGTGGCAGAGGGTTTCAATCACTACCAGAGTGTAATCCATTTAATGTGACTATTTATCAGTTTGGTTGACTACCATGCTACACTGAACAAAAATATGCTGAAGTCATTAGAAGTTTGTATCTCTTCAGCTCAAGGAAGCTGAGGAGAAAACGTTAAGCTGCTGGTTGCCAGCAGGTAGCTGTGCTAACACAGTGAACCGAGGGGGAGGCGCAACAGATCAGAACTTTCTCCTCTTGCTCCCTGGAGATACTGCTTTGAACCCTGATGAATCCAGCCTCTTTCTGGTCTACATAAACATGTTTATTGGAGGCTTAAAAAAATTCAGAGCAATCTGCTTGATGGTAATTTGTCATGCAAAGTGACCTTCCCAAGCTATACAATGACAGTGGCAGACCAGATATTGACCTGAGCTGAAGGAATAAGCTTTTTATAGCAGCAGTTCTGATCTTTTTCTACTTGTGAACCTCCCTGTGGCGTCAGACTCACAACCCTCCTTTGGGAACTACTGTTCTATAGTTTCAGAGACAAGACCAGTTTACTTCACTAGGCAGTGGAAAAAGTCACCTCTGGTAAGGACAGGTCACTGAGGGACATACAGCACATGTGCTGGACAGGCAGCTATTTTGCTTTTCTTCTCTAGGGTGCTGAACACACAGGATAACATGACAGGAGCCCTTGGTGTCACTGCATCATTACCAGACTGGGTGTGAGAGTGCCCAAAGCTGGCAAACCCTTCTCTGCTGTTGTTTGGCATGGGTGCAGTATGTACATCCTGATGAGAAATTCAAACTTGGCAGAACAGAATATGGACTTGCAGCTTTAGGGACTTGTAGTCTGCTGTGTGGCTGTCATGGTGAGATGTAAGAGAGGTGTCTTGAGTGGATGAATTTTGTTACATATAAACTGGGAATAATCTTCCCTTTTTTGTCAAGAGCTTTGAGATTGAGTGGTCCAGAACAGCCTTATTACAATAATTAATTTCTCCTCAGGGTTTTGTTTTAAATAGACCAGTGCTGTGGATGTATTTGTGCATCTTCTGTAGTTCTAGTACTCTCATTTTCCCGCATCAGGTTCTCGGAGAGCAGAAAAGCATATGGGGACCATTTTGCTCCTTATGTAGATTCTCATGGGCTCCCATTTCCCCACTCCCTTCAGTAGGTGGGAGGTCATATTAGGCCGTGGTGAGCAAGGTGACTGTGCACTGACTAAATCATTGCACATCTGTGAACAATTAGCTTGGAAAACATGAATCAGTCCAACACATGAAGCATATGAAATGAAAGCAAAGTCAGTGACTAAAGGTAATGTTTGCATGGAATTCTACTTTTGGCTTAACAAAGGTAGCATCTGGATTTTGTTCATGTATTCTTGTACCTCCTATCTATAAAGGTTTCTGACTCAAAGTGGGTTTCACTGCCTCTAAAAATAGTTTCCTGAGTGACTGCTACAAGCCTGAAAAGCACGATCAGGGAAACATCTCTGCTCATGATTAAAGTAATCTATTTCTTAGCAGAGTATTAATTAGAGATCAGAAAGAAAAAACATCACATAGCATTTAGTCACAAGAGGCTGCTAAGCTTCTTGATTCCTTCTCTGAGTCTTTTTCTAACACTGAAATTAGCCTGCCTACTTCAAGTGAACATGTGAGGATTAACTTGCCAGTAGCTTTAGCACTGTTTAAGACAAAGCACTACTTTTCTTTTTTCAAAACCATTTCCAGTCTTCTCTCATAGCTCTCTCGCTTAGCAGCAGCTTTTTATTGCAGTTACATGTAAGCGATAGTTATTTTTTGTAGCCCTAAATGACTACTAAACCAAGGTGTGCTAGCACTCTGCTGTTACTGCTTTTGTGACTTGCATTAACAGTTCAGGTGATCCTGTCTCAGTGAGGAGCAATTAAAAAGCAATAGTATCTCAGCTCTGTTGAGGAAAATACAAGCAGTATTGATACATGGCCAGTTTTCTTGGGGACTGATTTGTCAGAGCAGGGAGTGTGGTTACGGAGCTACTGACATGGCTGGGTGGACACGGAACAGGCTCACCTCAGTCCCTACAGTATGACTATGTTCACGCCACCATTAGACTTCACTGCCCTCTTACAAACTGCTGGCAACTCCAGGGTGCCTTCCAGTTACTGTAATGCATCTTTTACCTGAAGGGGCTTCCTGGCTTTGGTCAGGGCCAGAGACTGGTCTATTTTACTCAGCAGAACAAAGACTGTCCATGCAGCACAAGAGTGAAGAGTGGAATTACACAGGAGAGCAGAATACCACCCCCCTCCTGCATATAACATTAAATAAGCATTATGATTCTGGAAAGAACAGCTCAGTGAATTGCCACAGCTGTGAAGTTTAGCCTTCCTGGCCCAGGAGTCCCTGCCAGTCTAATAACTTCCACATCACAACTGACACGGTGTGGAGGGCAAGTTTTAGTCTTTCTGAAGACTTGAGGAAAATGAATGGTATTGCAGCCTTGCCTTCCCCAAGCTCACAAACAAACAACTGGAAAGAACTAGGAATAAGGTGGAATTGCAAGCCTCTTACCTTTGGTCATGTATTTTTGTGTTCATCCTCAACAATCTGCCACAGTGCCTAGTCCTGCATGCTTTCTCAGCAGGCTTTCTTTTACCGCTTTGCCCAGGAATGTTTGTGCCAACACAGAGAACCGAAGGTATCTCCACATCAGATATCATCACAAGGATCGTCCGGGACTACGACGTGTATGCCCGGCGCAACCTCCAGCGGGGATACACCGCCAAAGAGCTGAATGTTAGTTTTATAAGTGTAAGTACTCATCTGCATTTGCTGCTGAAACACTCCCTCCTGGGGCCCTGAATGTACACTAGAGCTTAAGAAAGGATATCTTCCTCCTGCTGCTTTGAAAATAACTGGAAAAAATTCAATTTAAAAGAAATTGTTAAGCTGAGGGTAGTTTTAATTGCTACTGTTAATTAGCGGCTTCATTTCCATTTTACACTTTCACACTCTTTACAAAGCTGCTGCTCCCTCTTCCTTCTAGAGCTGTAGGTGATAATGACACATTAGGAAGGACCCTACCCCAGGCTGCTCAGCGACTCACCCAACACAAGGTTTCTTTCTTTAATATTATTCCAGGAAGGCAGCACAGAGAGCGAGGATTTTGAAATCCAAACTACTCTCTCTACAATGCAATAGGATTAAAAAAAACCACAAACCAAAAAAACCCAAACAAAACCAACCACGGAGCAGTGAGGTTACTAGGGAAAGCAAAAATGGTTTTCAAAAGACAAGGAAAAATGTTAGAAAGTTGGTACATAAGTGATACTGACTAGCTCAGAAGCCAAAGTAGGTAGGGCAAGAGTAACATTTGAAAGGATGGCTCAGATTATTCATCTTCCACATACAGACCTGCCTCTTAGCCTCCAATCAGAAGTAAACACGTCACAGAAATGAGTATTTGCCTTCCTTCATTTTCTGTTTCAAGTCTTAATTTAAGGCCTCAAGATAACACACTTAACTGAAATCTCCCTTGTGACTGAGCTGTCTTAGGCAGGACTTCCCACCTCCTTCCCTGGAGATGGGAAACCCCTGGTGAATGACCGAATTGTGTCATTTCATGAGAGTTTTGTTTACCTGTTTCTTATTTTGTAGTCTGGCAGATGAATCACAGATCACAGGACATAAATATTTATTTCACTGAGCTTTTTTTTCCAGGTCTTCTACTCCTCTAAAAAATCCTGCTTGTAAGTACTCTGCTCAGAAGGATCACTCTTGCAAATATCCATTAAAGTAAGGCATGCTGGATGCCTTGAAGGTTCTCAAATTTATCCTTTAGCAGCTGTGAGGTTAAGATACTAAGATAAGGTTGCATGAGGTATGCTTTTGCCAGTCTCAGACACTGATGTATTCTGAGGATCCTCCTGGCATCTAGATGTTTAGCTTACAGTAGTTTAAACGCAGATATACTAATCTGCACCAAAGATTTTTCTGTTTTAAAATTAAAGCCCCCAGGATTTCACCAAGGCAGAAGAGCACTGTTGTCCTCATTAAAGGCAGGACTGATCACCTAATAGGTGCAGAGTGAGCTTGGTTTCTTTGGACCTTGAGGATTTTGTTCGTGCTTTCGTCCTGCAAAGGCAGTCCATGTTATTATTTTGTGAGCTAGAATAAACCGCACTTCAGCATTAAACAGTGCTTGTTTTAAAAGTAAATTGAAGTGCCCATTACGTGAAGTTAACAGGGAATTAAAAGCTGATAGTGATCTGTGCTCCTGCAGAGACCATGACACCTTCAAGGGCAAGGCCTTGGTGAGCTGCATGGGCCATATGTTTGTGGAGCACAGAAGCATTTCAAGACAAAAACCCTTTAACTCTGAAGTATTCCAGAAGCTCAGACAGATGAGAACTCCCTAATACTGTCTTCTCTTTCCCTCTCTTTTTCCATATAACTTAGCAATTAGGAGTTTGCTCTCTTCTCTATGAAGTTTGCTGGCCAACACACATCTGTGTTGCAGCCAAAAACTCCTAGATTCGCCAGGCTTGGCGGTGAAGGGAGTTTTCCTTCTGCTTTGCAGGAATCCAACCAAAGAGACATTTTAGTCCAAATTAACATCCAGGCTGGCAAGTCAGTAGTGTTTGCTAGGAAACCGAGGGAGATTTGCCTTTTGTCCACTGCTAAGCTTGAGCTGTTAGTTTCTAACTTCACAAGACTCCTAGAATTAGCAGAGTCCCTTCAGTTTGAAAATCAAGAAAGATTCATGTAGTGGATTAAACACAGTAATCACAGAAGTCTTTTCCACATGTACCTTCTGCACTTTATTTCACAAATCTTAAACTTGCACTTACAAAAATATAGGGGAAGTGGTTAATGGGAACAGTTAACCAAGGCTGTAATGTTTTATGATATATTAATGCGATTTTTTATCTTCTCAACTGTCAGCGGCTAATGATCTCCAAGGTTTTTATTAAACTCACCACATTTTAAAACAGGAGAAGAAATACCGCTTTCAAAACCATGTGGACAAAATGAAAGAAAAAGTCAAAAATGTGGAGGAAAAGTCAAAGGAATTTGTTTACAAGGTGGAAGAGAAGAGCCATGACCTCATTCAAAAATGGGAAGAAAAGTCCAGGGAATTTATTGGCAACTTTTTAGAGCTGTTTGGACCCGATGGAGCTTGGGTAGGTACTCTGCCATCCCAGGAAGTCTGAGTTTTTATTTCTCCTCTAACACAGATCAAGAGCAGATGCTTTTGCTGCAGTATTTGTTTCAAAAGCCATCAAGGTAGGATAATGCCAAGCCTGGTTGCTGAAGTCATTAATGCATACCAATACTGCAACAGAAGGATTTGCTGCTTCTGCCTGTTGCTTCGTTGGGATATCGGTATTTTGTGAGCCTGTGGTGCTGAACAGGATATTGCATTCAGTATAGCTGCATAACAGCAACAGATGAGCAAATAGGATAATGCAGTCTATTGGCCCTGTTAGCATTAAATGCAACCACACCAACACTGGAGATACACACTGGAGGCAGTGAGGGGAACAGGACCACTGAACAGGTTTTCAATAGTTCTCCATACCCAGCAATAGAAGATGACAGTTTTCTAACTTCAATAACTACTGATAGAAAGTTCTAAGAAATTATTTTACATGTCATGTGTTCAGGCTGATCTAATTGTCAGCAGGGAAGGCTCAGATGGAACTAAAGTTCTCCTTGGTATGTGATGGCTTTGCAGAGCCTGTTTAGTAAAGATTGCCAAGTGCCTTAGAAAGGCAAGTCAGAGTCTGCAAAAGAATCTTTCTAGGGAGAAACCCCAGAGTCTTAACTGCTCAAACCGAAGTCACACACTGAGTGATGAGTTGGTGACACTTCAGAGCCCCAGAAGAGTTCTGGCCCCCGTCCTTCAGGTTGATAGCTTGCCAAAGCTCGAGAAGCTTTGCTTTCTCCTCTGACTTCCTTTTGCAACATTGAAACTGGTAACAAAGCTTAATTTGAACATAGAATTTGTCATTTGTTTGAACCTTCTTAGACCTTCCTGCTGACAGTGAAGGCCTTTCCAACGGAGATGCACATCTGAGTTGGGTGATAACCCAGGCCCAGCCAGACCCTCCAGTGCAGGTACTATCACAGATGTGCTGCTCCAGCTGCAAACTGAACAAGGCACCTTCCATTGAAAGGATCTCAGCAATTTTGTTTGTAAACAAACCCTTAGAAAGAGTCATGGACCACTTGTGAATTAAATAGTCCACATGACTGCTGTGTCACAGCTCAGTGTCACCCAAGCACACAGTGCTTGCCTGGAGTTCTCATCTTTGCACTGCCACAACTTGCTGTGTTGATTGCCACTAAGTTGAGTTGTGAAGGCTTCAGAACAGGGACTATATAATCTTAACAGCTACTTCTGAGCAACGCAGGGGCAGATGGTCACTGAATAACAGGCCCCAGCCACATAAACATGTAGCTGATTTAGCAGTTTGGTCATAGGTAGTGTCATGTTCCTTGGGGAGGGCAAGAAGGGAACGCTTCTGATGAATGCCCAGGTCTGCTTGCATCGTCCACATCCATAAGATCTTCCCCTGTAGGTTACTGCCCACAGAGCTTGGTGTGTGTTCTCCATGTGGGGTGGTTTAGTGGCCATAGGGCTGAATAAATAGAACTAATGCTAACAGAGCATGTGAAATCTGCAGGAGGTGAGACGAGTTTGGCTGTGCAGAGAGAGGAAAAGAATTTTAAATCCTTGATCCCATTGCCTGGCTCTACCCACTCAGCACCACACGCTAACAGCTTTTTTAAGAACCTTTGCTGGCAAAACATTTTACCAAATTCAATTAGGGAAAAGCTGATCTGCAAAGGTCTTTTAGGATCTCCTGAGTTAGTGTTTGACCACAGAGTAGGACATCTGGTGCAATCATGTTAAGAGCAAGAGGAGTGAAATCTCCTCACAGTGTTGTAGGAAAAGCATCAGTGACAGCAAGCTGAGAGGTGGTGTGGCTTTTTTAAAATCAGTTTCAGCCTTGGCAACAGGAAAGACTTTTAAAATAATGATAACTTACTATTAGTGTCAAAACTGTTATTAACGTTAATTTGCCTTATCACTGTTAGTTAGATGTTGCTTTTAATGTTGACATTAAAAGTACAGGAATCATTATGGGCATGGTGGATTTCTTGATCAGTAATTTGCATGCCACTAATATGCTATTATTATTTCACAAATAATTATTATAATATGCTTTATGCTAGCACCAGTTTTCTGAAAGGGCCACATAACCCACAAAAAAATGCTCATTTGTGAAAAAGGTCATGATGTCAGTTTTCAAATGTCAAGGTGCCTATAGTTCATTGGCAGTTTTGCCCACCTGTGCAACCCCCTGTGTGTACATTTTCTGCAAGGGAGTCACAGAGGGGTCAGAAACGATGACTAATGTGGCACGAAGCTTGAGTCTGCTGTGAGAGGGGCCCACCACACTGCCCCACATACAAGGCCTATTGGCAGACACACAGCTCCATGGAAGTGCAAAGCAGCAGGGTCCATTCCCCCTTCTCTCAGACAGTACAAGCAGACACCTACAGCTGAGGTCAGCAGAGAGAAAACAAAGGTCACAAGGCGGGGTTTCCGTGCCAGTCTCCCTTAGAAATGTCCCTTCAGATGAGGTGTCCCTTCAAGGGCCAGCTTCCCTCTTCTCAGTGCACAGAGGCAGGTGAGAATGTTGCATGTGAAATGCTGCAGCACCTCAGACATCAGCAGGGGCAGGTTACTACTAGAACTCAGGGACAGTGTTTAGGCCACACCATGTGTCTGCAGCTGGACCTAAACACGACCTTGCTACAATCAGCAGTTACCCTCTGTAACACCCCGCTGACACTTGCTTTGTAAAGCAAAGGCATACCAACAAAGAGACAATAAAATTCAGAATTAGGCAAAGTATTTTTTCCCAGGAGCAAGTTTGCAAAATAACAAACCCTAAGCTGATTTGTTGTACCTGAATTTGCTTGAATCAAGGCTTTGAAATTATTTTCCCACCTGTGGTTAAGGTTCAGAGCACATCTGGAGCCTTGTCTAACCCTCCAAGACTTCTGGGAAGCAATTAAGGCTTGTTCTACTTCTTCAGCACCCAGCAGCCCAACATGCACTTTGCCTGCAAAGGGCAGGACTTACTGACCCTGCTAAGGCACAGCTGGAGGGAAAGAGGCATCCTGGAGGCAGGTGAATTACAGCTCCACCTGCAGCAGTTGTGGTTTTAGCCAGCAACGTGGTGGTTCCAGCACTAATGCAGGAGGCAATACTGAAGGTGTTGAGTGCACCAGTTTTTCAAGTAACACTCTTTGCTGGGGCTTATCTTCAGTGAGATGGTGAAACAGATTAAGTCAAGCCAACAGAACCTTAAATTTCTGTGATACAGAGAGAAATTTTGCACCCCTACCACTGAACTGGAAACAGACTCTGGGGCTTTGCCAGCCCTGGTGACGTCCTCAGAGCTCTCAGCCACAGAAATCCCCCCCCCATCTGAATGTTTCCTGGCACCATTTATCAGAAGCAAGCACCATCTGCTAACTGTGGAGATTCTAGGAAGCCTTGGCTATTTTTGACCTAGCAGTAGTGCAGTGGAAGGTTACACGGCGTGGGGGCTTTGGTAAGTGTGGTTCCAGGCAGGCACTGTTCTGCCGTTCTGCACTGCAGCAACATCCAGGCTCTAAAACTAAGTCAATGAAAGCCAGTGTGACAAAGATGTAAACTGGGAGAGGGAGTTCACAGAGGAACAGTTGAGGTCAGTATTTGTGCTTATTTTTTAACACCTGGGATTAGCAAACACCAGGAACCTGAGGGGAAAATCAGTATTGGCCTCTCAGCTGGCAGGGAATATTGCACTTCAAAGAGGCAGAGCAAGACGGGCAGCCACAGGCTCCTTGGCTGGGATGAGGGTCAGCACAGAGCAGAGCTGGAATGGGAGGAGGAAGAGTAGGATGAAAACTTAGCTGAGATTAAGTCTGAAGCTGCCCAAATAGGCAAACCCAGCATATATTCTGCACAAGCATTTTCCTCTCAGACCTAAATGGCAACTTTGTCATGGCTGGATCTTCCTTTCCAGCCAAGCATTGCCTGTGACCTGACTGCCAGTACTCCAGCCATGGCTGAGACTTCTTGCCCCCCATCCCCAGGAAGAGCAACAAGGCACTGATATTTGGCATCTTCCACCTGAATTCTGCAGCAGCTCCACAGCACATGCCACATCTTCTGTAACCCAGCCTGGCTGGCTGACACAAGGCCATGTAGCTGCTATAACAAGTAGAGGCACTTGCCTTAGTGTGGCAGATTGCTTGATGCAGAGGTGGTCTCTTCCACCCCACCAGCTCTGGCAGGCCTTCACTCAGCTTTGCAAAGCAAAAATGACAATAAAGCTTCAAGCAGAATGTAGAGCCTGCACGTGTTTCTCTTTCCACACAGACACCCAAATTTTGACATTCCCACCCCCAGTTTATGGGTTTGAGTGGTGCCTGCTCCAGGTAGCTGGGGAAGCAGCTGCCAGTATTTGGCAGGCACCAGACTGCCCCTTGAGAAGAGAAGGACGAGTAAAGGCTGAGAGAGCAGAAAGCTCAGGAGGAGAAGGGTGGTCTGTCCCAGCATGCTGGAAGGAAAATGATTATGGGAACTAGGAATGTTGTGCGTTCAAACAGAAAACTGACTTTTTAAGTGTGACCAACACATACAAAAAATACAAAGGGAGTCCTCCCAGCTGCTTAGGACAGTTCACAGTGTTCTCACATTGCAGGTGTCCCAGGTGAGGTAAAAACTTGCATGTAAAAGGCCTGGTTATGAGCACAGTAGAAGAAGCAAACCAGCCCTACTCCGGGTCTCTGGCTCCCTGCTCTTACCCAGGTGAGGGGCACAGTGCAGCCCCTGCCTGCCTGCAGCCATCCCTTCCCCTCTCTGCAGTACTCAAAGAGCATCTTCTCACTTTGCTTTTGCAGAAGCAGATGTTCCAGGAACGAAGTGGCCGAATGCTCCAGGCTTTTTCTCCCCGGCAGAGTCCAAACAGCAGTCCCACGCGAGGCCGCTCTCCGTCCCGTTCTCCATCTCCACCCTGGGTCATCAATAAGGCCTCCCCTCCCTCTTCTCCCAAAGGTGCCTCTGCCTCCCTCAGCAGCATGAGCGAGGGAGATGAGGATGAAAAATAAAATATATATTTTTTTACCCATGAGACAGAAGAACAAGCTATGAACTCAACCAGTGGATGGGGAGAAGCATGAGGAACACCAAGGGGTATCTCTGACAGCAGGGATCATGCTCTGGGAGATGTTGAAAATGAACTGGAGCACAGCAAGGGAGATCTCAGGAAGAGCTTATCCCATCCCCACTCCTTGGTGGGTCTGGAGGCCCAGCCAGCAGCACCTGCCAGGTACAACACCAGGGACTGACAGAAAAACACGCCTGTGTGCCAGGTCCTGTCCATGCCTTGCTGATTTGCAGCAGCTGCTCCCGGTCAGGCCAGCGAGAGCCGTGTCCCGAGGGGGGCCAGCAGGAGGAGCCCTGCCCGCTCCTGAGGCGTACCCAGCACACAGGCAAGTGTCAGCTGCAGCCTGTGGATGGAGGAGATGCAGTTGTACCAGATCCTGCTGACCTGGAGCTCCTCTGGCTCATGAAGGAATGGAACTGCTGCAGCAAATACATTGAGAAATAAGGAAGAGAGTTTCACTTTTTTTCTTTCCCAATAACATCTGCACCAGAGCCCAGACCACTGAAATGGAGAGCTCTCCAGGCAAGCTGGTGGAAATCCACTTACTATATTCAGTGCTGCCTGTTGACCAAGCCTCTGTATGGAGTGTGTGAAGAGTCCAGCTTTTTGCTTTTATCACATTGGTCTTTATGTTCTTGGTGCCTGCACAGCTGCCTGATCACTTCTGGTTTGCTCCCTGGCTTTGCACTTCCAAGGAAAAAAAGTAAATGAAAAGACAGCTGTAACTGGAATGTGGTGGTGTAGGAAATAGATAGTTTGAAGATGGTTGTGGATTTTTTGACTGGTGAATTCTAAAAAACACATGGGATCCCAAGGCCTTCAGATGTGGCCTCCTAAGAAACTGCTGCTCCCAGCTATGTATCAGCAAATGACAAGCAAACAGTGCTGCTGTTGTCACACGGTACTTGGCCAGTTCAACAAACTTCTTATCAAACTCTCAGCAATGTGTGTTCACAGACACACTGCCTATGCAGAGGAACGTGAGGCCATTCCTCTACCCTAACATGGAGAAAAGTTGGAAAAAAGGAAGCCTTTTAAACAGGATTAGACACAAGGATTTTCTTTCTCCATCCGTGGCACCCATCCAGCCCCAAGCAGAGACACAGGGAGTACAAGTGTGAAGCTTTTGCCTCCCCTCACTGCACCAGCTGATAATCCACCTGGGCAAAACCAGACCTGCCTGACTTGGGCTGCAGGGACTGGCAGGATTTCCTGAGCCCTGAGGGCTGATCCTCCCCACAGCCACAGGAAGCCCCCAGTGCTGTGGTGGGACTGCGCACCAATGATGGCCTGTGGTTCCCAAGCTTGCCTGGCACAGCTGCCTCAGCACATGGGCACATTGGAGGCTCTCCAGCCCAGCACCAGCTTTGGTGTCCACTCAGTAGGAGAAGTCTGATACTACCCCCCTGCCCTACAGGCAGTCTGCTGAGCACAGTCTTGGGCAGCCCAGATAGGGGTCACAGCAGCAAAATCACTGCTGTGCCACTGCTGCCTGGAATTGCAAACCCCCAGGACATGGTGGCTGCTGTGGGCAGCACCAGCCAGCACTTGTTGGCTCCCTGTACAGGCAGCACAGGAAAGGCTGGGAAGAGGGAGTGCTCCACTCTGTGCTCCAGTGGCTCTTTGGAAAGAACTGAGGGAAGATGCCCGAGCACATGGTGTGGTTGTACATGCTGAGAGCAGTGCCTCCCAAACTGCTGTCCTGACCTTTCTGAGTGACCAGGTTGGTAGGTAAATTCCTTTTACTCTGTCCCTTCCAGATACTCTTCTGGCAAGTAAATTACAGACCTTGGTACGAGGCATGAAATTAGCCCCACACTCAGCTCATTCCCTACAGCTTTCATCCCTCCCCTACTATGGGGTAACTGATTTTTCCTTGGAAACATTTTGCCAGACGTTTCTCCAACAACCATAAGACTCAAGTACACAGCATCTTGTGCCACACTTTGTCCTCTGGAGACAAGCTAGTGTCCACAGAGCTGCAAAAAGAGATGGGCAGGAAATAGGGTGGAAAATGCAAAGGGAGATCTGCAATTAAGACCCTTCTCAGCCTTAGGCAACTTGCTACCATAATTTCATACTTGGGATGCACTTGTTAGTTTTTCTGATCCTTTGCAAGTCTTAAGTCTTCCCCTCACAAACCACTCCTCCACCATGGGAACTGTCTGGTCTCTATTGGTGCTGTTGATATGACAAGCCATGTCCAAATGCAGTGGAGACGGGCAGGGGTTTGTTCTTGGCTTTTACAGTTTAGTTTTTGTTCATATTAGTTTCATAGCACTTAAGCAGCCCTTGCTCAGTGGTTTGAGTGGAGACAGCACCACAACTTGTAAATGGGAACTGGAGAAAAATTCACCAGTGACCTGTTCTTAAGAAGCTGTTTCTCAAGGTCACAGGTGGGTAGCCAGCAACAAAGCCATATACTGTACCAGGTGTCTGTTTGCATTTAGGATATCAGTATGCTGAAGTCTTTCCCTGCTGGTACATTCATGTGCTGTCTCCAGCAAACCAGAACCTCTTCCTCTCTGGGTACATGGAGGACAGTTTTGCACTTCTGAGTCATGGTTGGGGTTTATTTTTCACAAGTGTCGCTTTAATTCAGTCCTATTTATCAGCCAAGCTCCATATGAAAAATAAACAGTGTATGACAGACACAGCTGCCTCTCCCTGGTATTTTACAGCACCTTTGGACACATGAACACAACCACCAGCTCAAACCCCACTGATGGCACAGTGCCTGTTACCCCCATCCTTGGTACTCCAGGGCTTTACACCACCATGAATCCCACCAGAGCAGCTCTGCCAACCTGCCCAAAATGCTGCTGCTTGAGTTGCTGCTGCTGCTCTCCACAGGGACAGGATCACCACTCCTTGCCTTCACCCCCATTTTTCTGGCTGCAAGGTAAAGGTGGGGAAATGCTGTCCCAGCTGGAGAGGTGCAGCCTTAGACACAAACAAGTCTGAGACCTCCCTTGCTCTCTGCCGCAGCACACTGGAATCAGAAGCCACAGTTTTAATTCTTGCTTCTAAATGGAAGAAAGAGATGGTGCTTTTGCAGCCATTCTGGTTCTGCTGCTGAAAACCATCCCCAGCAGCAACTGAGATGCTCTCGTGGGTGCCAAGATGATGTGAGGCTGTGCCAGATTTATGGAGGACTGCAGCAGCAAACGTTGAGTCACAGGGACAAATTCTGACACAGGCTTTCAGACTTCACTGTTCCCCCCCCAGTTGAGTCAGTCTGATACTTGAATATTCCTGCTTTGCTGTTTCCCTTTTGTCCTTCCTGTAAGAAAGTAGTTAGTACTTCAGCAGCTGTAAAAATCACTTCTTGAACAGTCCTGCCTCAGGCAGGAAAGGCACAGGACTTCCCACCTGAGATATTTTTAATTACAGAATAAGCCAATTTCAAAGTCCTTGAGCACAGTAGAGAAACTATTTAAAGGCACAGAGTCCACACTAAAATGCTGCCAGGTAATACAGGCTTTATTACTTAAGATGGATTTGGGGCTGTTTTGAGCAGTGTCTTGGCATCACTTGGGAGATACATAAGCATCCCTGTGAGTGAGCTCACAATGTTCAGCCTGGAAGAAATCCTTGTTTTAACAAATCCTCTCAGGAAAAAGGCAGCCCCCTGAATCACCTCTAGGCCTATCAGTTCAGCAGGAAGGAAGCCTAACAAACCATCACAGAAGAGAGTCCTGTGTGATAACGTGTAATTAAGCAGCAGCTTCACTTGAGTCTCGTGAAGACCCCTGACCTCTCCATAAAACAAAGCTGAAGATGTTCAGAAAGTGAAAACAGAGTTGTCTCTTGGGAGGAGACCCTTTCAAGCAGCAGAATATCTTAAGAACTTCTGATCTGATTTTTAAGAGGGTTTTTTTTCCTCTCTAAATACATATGTCTGGAAGTGCACACAGGCAGGTATTTTCTGGCCTTTCCCAAGGGAAGGCCCTTTCCTGGTATACAAAAGAAAGGACAGCATTAGCATTTCTAAAGTGGAAATCAAGGCCACTGCCTCACAGCACCACCTGAGGGAGAGGAGACAGATACAGGATGAAATAAAAATAACTGAAAGCCTTTGGATATGCACTTCCACTGTGCTAATCCAGGAATGTAGGACAGACTCCAGCAACAACTGAGGTGCTTCCCATAACAATATCACAAGTTCCTTAAGTAAGAACCTTGAATTCCCCTGCCCCAGCAAGCTGATCATGGCCCATTCTTTCACGCTTGCTATCTCCATCCCTTTTTAGATACTCTCCAACAGCATCATTCCCTGCTTCAATCATGAACAGGGAACTGTGAGTTCTGAAGCCGCAGCAGTTCTGCCTTTCACACTGACACAAATGCCTGCTTTGTATACTGGAGAATGGGAAAATATACCATGGAGACAAGCAAAACAAGGAGAAAATTACGCCTTTGAAAGGATCACCTCCTTTAACCCTTCTCAAAGGCAGTTTCACTCTATGAAAATAAAAGTGTTCCCTAAGAGAATTAAAAAGTTACAAGGCTTAATCCTCCTTTTCTTCATTGTCTGTGCTATACATGAAATAAATGACCACTTTGGAGTCGTCAGGATTTTGACTTAAAATATTTTCCTCTCATCATTTTGGTAGCTCAGCTTTCCATTTAGGTTTGGGACAGAAGTCTCACCTCCAGAGGCAGGGGCATTCCTTCTGCAGCCCAGCAGACTATGTTAAATAATCCCAGCACAGCAGTAAGCACACAAAAGAGCCCAGACATGGATCTGAAACACCCCAAACCCTTACCCTGCCTGATCCTCTGCAATTTGCTGTGACTTCCCCAAGTACATGGGAAATAACTCAGACTCCTCCCTTTTCAAAGCAGCCTGGAATTCCCCCACCAGTACAAGACACATCGGAGCAGCAAAGCCCCCTCACAGGTCCATGAGGGCAGGTGAACGGGGCTGTTTGGGGCTGTCTGTGCGCCGAGGCTGCCCCTCCTTCCCAGCAGGAGCCCACAGGCTCCACGCAGCTCCGCAGGGTTGGCAGGTGCTGCCTTGGTGTCCGGGTTGGGAGCTCAATCCCATGGGATCACCCAGTGACAGAACCCCCGAAGCCATCACTGGCTTCTGCACTCAGAAAGGGTACAGACAAAACCTCTGGCACTGCAAAGTGGGGATCCAGAAATCTGAAAAGCTTTTGGCTTTTTTGTTTGTAAATGACTGCAGTATACAAAAGGAAAACTACAGTTGCAATGCACAGATTTCACAGTTACAAGACCTAGCAACAAATTAATTTTTAATGTTTAATTGGACTAATCAAAGAAAAAAAATGGTCTGTTATCTCAGTTATTTCTGTGCCTCAGCACATCAAGTCTTAACAGATATTCCAAGTTGTAGAAACAGCTTCTATAGAATAAATTATATCCTCTTCAGTACTTTGTGGTACTTTTTTACCCTATTCTTATGATTCTCTAATTATATTTCCCTACACACATTTGTTTTCCATAAAATAAAGTGACTCTGATTAGGAAGTGCAGATCAATTTTAACCTGCTCTTTACAAGTGACCAGCTCTGAATATCAACACAAGTTATGCTGATGTACTACAAGCCACATTACTCCAGCTTTTTCATTTCAGAACTAATGCATTAACTAGTAAGAATCCAGTTACTTTACTACTTGGCTCCAGATATATCATCAGTTTAAAAGTTATTTAGCTTCATTTTTAACAGTGTCCTGAGCTTTCACTGCTACGATGTGTGATTAAAAGCAAAATGCCACAAGAAAATGGAAAACTATCCCTTAGGGGGAAACTTTAATTTGTTCCCCTCACCCCTCCTTAGTTATCTAAAAGGCCTCTCACAAATGAGTGCATTTATTCCATAAAGAAACCCAAACATTTTAAATACTCACATTGTTGACATGCAAACAAAAAATGCCTAAGGCATATCCTGTATAAGAACTAACATTCTCCCAAAAATAGCTGGTTCTAAATTAAACATAATCCAAACATGAGAAATCTTGTGTGGTTAATTTCTTTTTTCCTCCTAAAATGGACCTTCAGACCATCCCACAGCACATACTTGTATCACAGCCACACAGAAAACATGGAGAATCATCTGAACACTCCAGCAAGTGGTATCTTTTAAAGAAAGAAAAAATAATGTCATGGGGTCAAGCACCTCTACTCTGACACCTTTCGACTTCCAGTTTCTGGGATTTCAAGTCAATTTATTGTTAAGAACGGAGCACTAAACTACACAGAGGCTCATTAAAACACAGCCATTGTGCAGAACTGACTCCAGCCATTACCTGAATGAAATCACACCCACAGAGAAGTGCCCAAGAGGATCACCTTGCATACTTTACCAAACTGTTATCAAGAACACAAAAGTTAGAGATTAATTATGTATTTGAGCACTGACAGTTGTGTATCAATCACCCTGATAAAACACCTCCATATGTCATTCACAAATCTAGAAACCCCAGTTCACTGGCTTAAAACACAGTGCTCATCAAACCAGTATTCTCCACTGTTGAGTGCACAGTTACGGCAAGAAAAATGTATTTACAAACACCAGAATAAAGCATAACTGCAACCTCCTAATCCATCACAAACAGCTGTTTGCAAAATGCTTTGTAAAGTGGTGGCCTTGTATGTTATAAGTACAGGGCACAGTCGTTTTTCGCAGCAGGTAACGCAGCAGGCAATTGTCAAGTACTGCATTGCATGGGCCACAGACACCCCCTCACCAAAATGGACACTGTACCTGGAAATCCAGGAGGAAAGACTATTGTTTCCCTGGGGGAATACTGGTGCCCTGGGACAGGGCATGGAGAGCTTAGTGCTTGGGAACACCAATCTTTAGTCCACCAACATCCAGAGACACAGAAATCACCACGCGGCTGTGGCTCACACCTTACACATACAGAGCCACTCCCCTTGACATGAACACAAACCTGACCATGCCTCAAGTGTTGGTCCTTCACAGTCCCCAGGACTCTGTATCAGGTATTGCCATGTCCACAAAGAGATTCATTAACAGTAAAGAGCAAAGCGAAGCAGGTGAGGGAGATGTTCACTGGACAGAACAGCTCACAAGGCACAACACGCAAACAGGCATCAGTTCCCAAAGTGGCAAGAACATGTTCATGAAGCTGGCCCTAGAAAGCTTCCCAACAGTGAAACACAGTCAACATGTGACTTGAAGACTGGCAGAACTGAAGCTTTCTTCTAAAATGGTCTTTTAAACCAGTGTATTTAAAGGTATCTGGACGTTAATTTCAAGAAAAGAATCCACAGTGGCAGATCAGAAATGTCTTACAACATTCAAATAAATCATGGCTCCAGCTGCACAATAGTAGAAGCAAAGTGATATGCCTGCTGCTTTTGGACTAGGAGACACATGAGGGGAATAGCTTGGGCCAAAGCTATAAAAAAATTATCCAAGTCACTAGGACAGAGAAGGACTTTCAGATTGCTGTGACAAGATTTCTAAATGGTTGATGCTGTTGGACAACACACAGCAGACATTATTTACTACACTCCATTTTACTGCTAGAGGAGACAGCACAAAAGCTTGAAGTAAAAACAGCCTCCAAGCTGGATGATGAATATAAACTGATCTGACATTAATAAAAAGTTTAATTTTTCCCATCAACATGTTTTATATGTCTGACTTCATTTAAAAACTGTCTGCTGCCAGACGTTCCACTGAAAGTAACAAATTGAAGTACTAAGTCTACAGCAGTCCAAAAAAGGCATGAATTGTTTAACAAAAACCTGATCCCTTATTACAAATTTTTCTCCCAAATAAGCCTGTGTCCTAAAGCCATAAATCTTCATTATACTGCTGCTGCTGCAACTAGTTGCTTTATTTTCTACGGACAGCTACTGCCAAATACTATGCAGTACATGCTGACAGATTTTGCAATTTTGAGCTACTTAATTAACCACTCAGCTCCTGTGAATACCCAGTCAGGCAAATGGTGAGCAGTGAGAAAGTACAACACACAGATTTCTTCTCATTTGAAGTTTTAAAATAAATTCTTCATCTGAAAGGCAATTATCTCAGTTCTAGCAAAAGTCTGGCCATCTGGAGCCTCATTTATTACTTAATAAGAAAGCTAATGAGCCAAGCAAGCTTGGTGCCCAGGCATTCTGCTGCTCTGGAACTGCTTGGTAAGAAACTTTGGGAGTTTTTTCATTTTTTTAAATAACTTATGAATGCATATAAAGCTATATGGTGAGATAAAGAAATTTCAAGGTAAAAGCCTTGGCTGTTAAGTTTATAACAGCTACTTCAGCTGTCAAGAATAATCCACAAAGTTTTAGCTTTAAGCAGATTTATACAGCAGAAAAAAGAACCCAAACACAAAAGATGCTCATAATGCTTCACACACTAAAATTACTCCGAGCTCGCAAGTGCAGCTCTCTGAGGGTGCCCCTCTGTGAGCATGTGAGAAGTTGACCTTGGGCTGCCAAATCACAACCTAAGCTCCATATTGTGGGAAACCAAATCAGTCTGTTAAAAGTTTCATCATTTAGTTTTTGTGTGTTTTTATTTGTCGACCATGGAAAGGAAAAAGGAAAATAAGAGTATACACAAGTCAAATACTAGAAACAATTCCAACAAGTTACAGAAGATTAAAAAATAAATTTAAAACACCTCCAAGTAATCTCATGAAAAATTACCGTCTCGCTCCTCCATTACAGGTGTAGTTGGTGCAAATGATGCCACCTCAGAGGAAAGGCACCACAAGACCTCTTTCCCTCTGGGATGCAGGTGCAACACAGGCCAGTTCAACACTAAGAGCTCTTCCTGTAGCTGACCTTGGGAACCAATTGACTTGACTTTCACTCCCATTAGAAGCTCATCAAAACCTCAGTGCAGGTTTAGCACTTCCACAGCTCATCAGTGATGACAAACGTGAGCCAGCCAGCAGGTCCCTCACACAGGGATAGTCCCTGCTGCAGAGCCAGAAGCACAGAGAGCTTGGGAACACGCCTGCCTCTGCCTGATGTGATCTACAGAGGGCATGGACCTCAAAGGACTCTGTCTGGCAATTCTTGGCAGTATTCAATTCAAAGGAAAAAGATTTAATAAAGAATTTAATACTAGTGGGACAACATCAGAATTATCACAAACTCATCAGTCCTACTGATACTACATGAAAACCCCTTCAGATTCAAGAAAGCATGTTCTCTGTGCCAGTTTCTGAGGACTTTTAAGGCAACATAATACTGCAATTAAAGCACATGAACTTTAAATTTTCTCATTTATTGTTAATTAGAAAGCCACTTTAGTTACACAAATCTTCATTGTTTCAAATTAAAGTCAACAGCCTGAGTCCTAATCCTGAGAACAGATTCATCTAAGCAGGATTCCTCTCAAACACTGTTTACTTGTGCAAGTATTTGCAAGATTCAGCCCTGAAGTCACTACAGAATTTATAGCTACGTTCCTCATTTGTGAACAAACTCACCTCTGAACTCAGTAAGACATTGTTCTGTCATGTGCCATCATATTCTCTTAACTTCAGCAAAAACACCTTTACATATCTTAATTCACAGACAGGTAAGTATGTGAGAAGATGCAAACAAGAGCTACTAGAAACCATGGCAGCCACTTGGCAACTAAGGAAACAAGTGAGGAAAGGGAACACTGCACAGTCAGACATGGTTATCCTCAAGATAAATACTAACAATAAACATTTAGACTGTTTTCTACAAAATTGTTTTCATGAATCAAGACCACTTTTGCAGCACTTCACACATAAGGGTCTAGAAGTGCCTATTAAAGCTGAAGGGGGAGGAAACACCTTCCATGTTATTGAGGTCAAGATTTCACCCTAAGTACCACATTTTGGGGGCAGGTGAACAGGAGATTGCACTACACTGTAGGATCGCTCTTGCTCACTTCCTGGGCAAAGTGAACAGCTGTTTCAAAGCAAATGCCACTGAGGACAAAGAAAAGAATGCTGCCCCACTGCAGCAGCAAGTGTAGCTTTATACAGCCAAAAAGTAGCCTGAGTTTTCCAAGAACACTACGATTAATACCCATAGTCTTTAAACTAATGGACCTGCTCTCAACACTGCCCAAGAGGTAGCACAAACTGCAGCTGGACAAAGACTTTCTCTGTGCTGTCCTAGGTCATCACAGTCAAGTACAGAAGTGAAGACTGTGCACTTGAGCTGTAAAAGCAGCATTTCGGTATCTTCTGAATATTTCTCATCACGCACTCTGAAAGACCCTCCTGTTGCCTCAAAACAAAGCCTAGAAAAGCAGGGAGCACACATACGTACATGACTTGGAGAGACTTCCACATCTACCAATATTAAACCAGGCAGGGGATTAATAAAATTACATTCAAGACACATACAACAGAAAAGTACAATGGACAAAAAAGTTAAACTCTTTGTTACATTGTGACATACAGAAGTTGTAAATTCTCAGGAAACTTCTCTTGTTCAGTTTGTTTCTGTTATTCACTAAACACAACAGATAGGGAGCATTTTCACTGAAAACATTTTTTTCTATTTCTGTGTCCTGTAACTCAAGACAAGCAGGTTGCAATAACATCAGCAGGCTGTACATAGGAAATTTATAAAAAGGAAACATACTTTTGTATCATCAGAAAGTTCAGAATTAAGAGCCTCAATATATTAAAACATAGTTATAAGAGATTCCAATCAAAGGTAGAAGCAACTGAAAAAAAGATCAGATCTATAGTTAAACCACCTGCATTAAACCCACAAACAGGCTCATTTCATTTTTCAGGCATAGCCATTGAAAAACCCTCTCCTAATCCAAGATCTGCTGCTGTTTCTAAGACAGGTTTCAGACTAATACTCCTATGCAGAAATATGGCATGAGGACAATGAGTGACGCATATTGGGATCTCCAGTAAAGCACAGGCTGCCTAGACAAGGTCAGAGAGGAGAAAAGTTGCTTCTTGCTCATATTCACTGTAATGCCCACAGACAGACCTTGGGAAATGGAAAGAAAACACATTCCTTGTGCTCTCCCTTCCAGCTTTGAGGTGTTTGCCCATGCTCAGGGTTCTTGGCAATGGGAGCCATTTCCAAGGGGAGTTCAGTTTTCAAGTACTAGAGCACTTCAGTCCTGAAAGCCAGCCAGTTGTTTTTGTGGATCTAGAAGTGACATCACTAACATACCGTAACATCCTCCACAGTGTCCTCAGCTTTCATTTGGAGTTTCCATGGTTTACACTCCATGGCTTCCATGGTTTACATTCTATTCACCAAAACAAGTTCAATATGCCTGCATTCTTCCTTTTCTTTCCATTCCCTCTCCTCTTTTTGTATAAGGAAACAGTCAAAAACATCTAGGTCATAATTTACCACTTCAAAACACAATTTCTAACAAAAACTCAAGCTCAAGTTTCTTATGCAAACTATCTTATTCCTTGGAACGTTTTAGTTAATGATTTAGGAAAAACTGACCAGATACAACTGGAAAAAAATACTAGTTTTATGACCAATTTCTATCTTTAAGCAAGCTCTCCTCTGCCATTACTAGAAAACATACACAACTTGAAATAATTTAAAAACCAGTAAGAAGTTATGAGTGAGGGCAGAAGTTAAGTGACTAAGTCTTAGTCACTTAGGTATGACTTCCAGCTGGTGTTTCAGTCAAACCATTACCCTGATTTCACCATTTGCCTTCTCTGCAGCAGCACCTGCAGCCCTGGGAAATTATTGCTCTGGAGGCCACACATGTCACATCCTCACCGTGCCCTGTCCAGGTCCCCTGCCCGGGGTCCAGTGAGTCCAGTCTGGGAAGAGGATGGCTCCATCAGCTCCCTGCTCCTGCCTGCTGACAGCACTGAGGGCAGCACTGCCCAGCTCACCAGGCACAGCAGCTGTCCTGGCACCTGCCGTGCCACAGGGAATGGCACCAACCCAGACAGGGACCGGGTGCTCCCATGTGCCGGATCCAGGGCACCCACGGGACCCCAAGCTCTGGGGATCACCGACCGCTCACACAAATTCTGGAACTGGATGCAACAGGTAAGACTTGGGGGCTGCAAGGCAAGGACTTGTAGCTCTTCAAAATTCGGGCTCTGTGGAGTTTATTGCTCAGAACACTTTATAATCCTTCAATTAAGTGCAAAGTACTATTGTTAAGTCAATAGTAAGATTTTTTTTTTTTTTTTAAATACCTTGGAATTTCTCAGCATTTCCCTGTTTACCTAATAAATCAGTTCTTTATAAAAATAAATATTGGGAGGACAAAAGGGACAGTCCTCCCACAATTTCAGTAAACAAGTTTCATTTTTCCATGCTAAAATCTCTTAATACCTTTCAAAAAAATACCAAAACAGCTAAGAGAAATGGAGGGTGCACTAGAGCTGCTTATAACTTACCTACTGTATTGCCATGGCTAGGGTATCAGCAGAACTTCTAAATGTCACACTTTTTTTGAAAGGCCATGGTATCAGAAACAGCATTTGGCAAAGACTTTGTGAAGAATAGTTTCCTAGTAGTCAGCAATAACCCTTACAATAAATTTAAGGGGAAAACACCTAGGTTTTTTTCCTCTTTGATTTGTTTTTCCTTAAATCAGGTACCAGCCACACTTTGTCCCTCCCATTTCTATGATATTTCCAGTTTCATGCATTTAGACCAATGACACTTTCCAAAAGCTGGTGTACAACATCTTTATATACACTACAAATTCAGATTACCAGACTATAGTCAGACATTGAACGTATAAATAACTTTGCAAACTATTTACAGGTTTTAAACTAATCAGGTTTCAAGCAACCAACACTCTTAAGGCAAATTTGTTTGTATGACTGGCTGTCTGGCCTTTCAGCACTTCTTTCCCTCCCCAATTCCCCTAAAATAACAGGTAAATAGGAAATTGAATTAACCCCTGTCCCTGAACTGACAGAATTTCTTGTACAGAGATTATCTAACTGCTTAGGAGCTTTCCTCAAAACAAGGAAAAATGCATAGAAATGCATTTCTGTGTTTGTGTGTCAAGAAAATCATTAAGGTGCATACCAAGAAGTGGAAGTCCTAATGTCTTATAACAACATAACTTTCGTATGCACTTCACAAACGGATTTGCTGTTGTGGGGAAGGCATCGGTTTAAAGCTGCACAACCTGCTCTAGAACTATGCATTTATAAGCTCATTAGATACAAGATCTGAAGAGCTCAAAGGGATTTTCTCTTACAGGTGACACTGTGCAATATAAAACGCCGCAAAAAGTGGATTTTCAAAGCATAGGTTTAACTAAATTAGAATTTCTCTTTTATCATATTGCTGTGCAAGATACCATTCACCATTTTAAGGGATTCTGCACATCTTGCCAATCCTTACACGGGGTAAGGACTGGCCACTTCAAATAGTATCTTTTTGTTACAACATTGTATTCCTAAGTGCAAACACAGTGCAATCCCTTCTGCCAATGCATGACTGAAGCAACCAAGCATATTCTGGTAAAGTAGACAGGATTCACATACCAAACGTGCTTAGTCCCTTCCTTTAAGTCCCAATCATCACTTTGTTCTTAGTATTTTTCAATGCCCTGATTAGGTCTTTGTTTGGAAATAATTAGCTACTGTGGTTTGAAGGATTTTGGAACAAAGCAGAGACTTTATACTGAATGCAGAGGTCACCTCCAGTAGAGACAAAAGGTAGCAAGTTATCGATTAGCTTTATATTTAGAAGCATCCCTTGGTTCACTGCTGGGGTTGCTCCAGTCATCTGCTTCAGGTGTGGTCTTGTAGTGTCGCCATGCTGACTTATTAAAAACAGGAAGTCTTTCAAATGATTCACTTGAAAGGGCCTATGGAAAAACAAAAGCAATGGTTAGATATCTTCAGTGAGACCAGCGAGGTGATACTCTGCAGAGCTGTACAGCTACAACTTCTGTATCGAACAAGTATTGCAATTATCCATGTGTTACATGTCACAACACTATTTTGAAAACAGCTGTGACTAATAGCTCTAGTCAAAGTTAAAAGAAAATAATACCATCTAAAAATATTTCCCCTCTTTCCAGAGCGGTGTCTACAGAGATAGCAACAAAAAGATTTTTGGTTAAAACCATTTTAGGGAGATTTTTTCAGTGACACGGAGCAGACTCTGCTGAGCTGCTCCCCTGAAACATTTCACTTCCCCAGCAAACTCAGGCTGTCAGCACAGTGGTCTGTGAGGGCTGATCCTTGGCATACCTTTTTCCTCTGAGAAAGGCCATACTTTTTTTCCTCCACACACATGCAGAGGATTAAACCCATCAGAAGCAGAGGTTAACACAGGACTCCACAACTTGCTACATACAGCAAGGCACAGTGACAGTGCTGTCAATGACCTATATATGAGATACATGGCATATTCTTTTAAATTCCCTGATGAAATTCATGCAGTTTCAACCTTTAGCTCCTGAAGTAGCCTGGGCTCTCCCAGAAAATTACAACAGGATCAATATGGTCTGTTGCATCAACAACTGCATAGAATAAAACGTACTAGTCAGGAGTTGGTCAACAGACTTCTCAGTTCTATTGTGGCCAGAACTCAGAACCAAAAAGTATTAACCAAAATTATCTCTCATCACAGAGTTCTCGGAAAATTCACCACTTATGACAAATTAAAAAAATGCAATGATCCAACACAGGGGAATGGAAAAAAAAAGTCTAAAGCAAATGACTAGTATTAGTGCCAGGTTTTTATGTATAACTTTGGGATTTAGGATTCTGTATAACTGATTTAGATAGAAGTGTCAAAGATAGCAAAAACAAATTTGAAATCAAGCTCAGGAGTGAAAAGAGTTTGCTCTAAACAATCTGCACCACTTTACTAGTTTATAAAAGGGTCAAGTTCATACCTTCAAATAAATTACAGCATCTGAGCCAACACCTTCCATTGAGTAGAGTTTAAGGTCACCTTGAAAGTACCTCGCATAGAGACGAGAAATTGGCAATCCATAGCCAAACCCAGCCTACAAAAATAGGATAGCAAAATGAAAAACATGAGGAAAAGTTAAAAAATGCAACAGATGATGACATTAATTTATAAAAGTGTATAACTCAATATTAGAATTGTATAAAATTCTTTTTCAAGCTTTATTACTCATCCTACAGTATAAGTGAGTGTTCAGCCTTTTGAGCAATCTCCTTTTCCCCCCTCTGCATTACTTTTTAGTTTAAGTACAGAAAAGGGAAGAATATTCAAGTCCTTTGTTAGAACTCCTTTGTCCATTTTGCATTTTCTCAGAGGGGCAGGAATGTGTATCACACTATACATGCTGCCTCCTCCATCAGGGCAAACTGATATGCTCAACAGCTTCCTCGCTGTGATCACCATTGCTAAAGTATTTATTCCATTCTTTCTTTAGTAAAAATCAGATTTTGGACAGCATGCTTTTTCTGGGATTATTATTCTCAAACATCTCCACTGGTGGGAGACTACACAAGAAAGCCAGAGATGGCTGTTTATTTCGTCTAGGTCACACTATTATGTGATCCCTGATGCCACACTGTCCCAGAGATCAGAAGAGTCCTGATGACGACTACACAGAGCAAGACAAGGCAAACATCCCTCATTGTTTAATAAAAGATGAGGACTCCACAGCACCAACTGATGTTCAGAGGACTGAGACCCAGTACAGTCCATATGACATTCAAAGCATAATAGACTTGATGGGTACAAATTTTAGATTTTAAATTTACAAAACCAATATTCATAAAGACAGCTGCAACAAGGTCAACACTTGGCACCTTTTCTAACCCTCTCTTGTCAGAAAAGTTATAAAAAAAAAACCCCAAGCATCTCTCACTGCAGCCAGGGAACAAGATTTTGCTCTACACATCAACTCTTTCAGATGAATGGGTGTCCTGGTTTTAGTAGCCAGGATCAGTTTGTCACTGGGTGGGTGTGTATTCTAAACCCTCTATGTCCTTTTTCCCCACGAACTGCTCACAATGGCCCATTTGCAGCAATTGTCTAAGACACACCCAACCCCTCAGGCTACAAGCTGGGTGTTTAGGAACTTCTGTGAGATAAGGAAGTTTTGCTGCCTCCACACCCACCTGAGGGGTCATGTCTGCTAATGGGCCAGCAGGTATGCCAAAAATATGCCATTGTTCACCTCACAGAGTAAATCACCCATTGTGAAAGTCTCCGCCCAGGGGGAGGGACTAGGCATTCCCATTTGAGCCCAAGTGGATATAAGCTTGGGGTTTGGGACTGGGGGCTCTCTTCAGATCCAGAGGAGGACCACAGCCTCGACCAGACTGAGACTGCCACCAGACTGCAACCATCATTTTCACCAGCAGGTTTGTTTCTTGTTTTCTTTTTACTTTAAAGTCGGGGCAGGGCTACATGGTGCTCAGCACAGGGGTTGGTGAGCTCCATTCTGCTTGTGCCCCACTGTGCTGGGCTGTACATCTGATGTTTTTGTGGCACAAATGAATTTTCCTTCTGTTTCAGTGTATTTTGTGATCTTTTATTAAATTGTTATTCTGACTTGCAATCCCATTCTGAGTTGGATTCATTTCTCCTGCCGGTTTAACTCTAAACCAGTACACTGGATAAGTGCTGAGAATCACAGCAGTTGATTATCCACCCAAAACCCCCCTGATTTTTTCAGGACTATCCAAAGCAATAAAGGAAATATTCCAGGTACACAAACATTTGAAAAGTAATACAACTTTTTCATAATGGTGGACTACAAGAAGAATTAAGACACCTGAAGTTTTCAGAAAACCAGTAAATTCATTCCACTGTAATATTTTCACAAAAGCAACCTGACAGGTAAGTGAAAATCATGTACTGAATCTTAAAAACAAAGCCCCAAAATGTTACAAAAAAAGAGAAGGCTAAGAAAAAGGACTTGCAAGCATTATGCACAACTAATACGGGGTATCACTTCAGAGGAAATCCCTTGAGGGAAAGGTGAACATTAAAGAACTTTTACTACAGTAGCCATCACAAAGTGTCTTGTCATCTATTATATCTACGATATATTTTGGCCTCTTTGCCTTGTTTTTACAGAAGTCTAAATTTAGTATTAAATTGGTTTAGAGTTACTCAGTCACTTCTGAGGAAAATGAGAAACAGAAATGCCAAAGGTACCCTTTCCACAGTGCTTATCATATTCATCAGTGTCCATTTCCAGAGTTGCTTAGCTGCACTTTTTCAAAGAACATTATGTTTTAAATTTCTCAAAGGCTCTCATTAGAGACACATGCATCACTTTAAAACTAGATGTATTTCTTAACCTCTAAAAATTTTTTTGACTAAGAAAGAACTAAAAAACAATACCAAGAGCTACCTTTCATCTTTTCTGAAGACTGAACAAAAAATACCTTATAGAAATTATAAAGCACAGCAACCAAAAGGCAAACTTAGGACCATACCCTCAGGACCAGCTCAAGTAAAGAGCAGTAACAAACGATACTGAAAAAACATTATGTGATCCTTACTCCAGAATTACCCCTCTTTAAAACCCATGCCCAACTTCTGTTTGTCTTCTGATCCTTCACACTCTCTGCTAACCCACATAATTATTTCCTGCCGTCCTCTTTTAAAAATTTCCTGTCAGTCTCTTCTGTGCATTACCTTTAGGCTGTTTTCCAAATAAGATAACTTACAAGAAATATGAAGACAAGAGATCCCAGATAAGTACATTGTTAAATCAAAACCTTGCAAAGGGTCTATTTTGCAAAAAAACATTAACAAAAAGTGATTACTATGTATGTCCATGCTTGACCTAGTGGGCCAAATAGTCCATAACTGCCTTGACAAAGAAAAGCTTCTTAGAGCAAATTTAATAATTTTCAATATTACAGCATTATACAAATAGGAAATTATTAAATTTCTGTGGTACTAGCATCTACAGGTTTAAATCAAACTAATTGAAGGCACATTTCTCCCACTATAAACAAATGCTGTCAAAGAGAGAACCGGTAAATTCTGTAAGAAAACCTACTATCATTAAACATGACCATGTGTTCTTATGTGTACACAATGCGTACAGCAGTACAGATGAACATAAGACCTACCAGAATCTCAATGCTGCCATAGTAACAAGGTTTCTCAGCAGTTTTTAAACAACATTTGGAATGACAGTGAGAGAGAATTTTCTCCAATCAATAGAAAGATAACCACTCTTCCACTGCCCAAGGCCATAAATGTTTCATAACTAGGCAGGGGATGGGGAAGGAGCATTAGAACAGAAAAAATATGTCTCTCTACACTGCTCTGCAGTTTCATTTAGAATATGATCTAAGGCAAGAATGACACAAACACAAACCTACCTACCTTCTGGAGCACCGTAATTCTTAGGTGATTTGGTCTTTGGCACTAAGCAATAGAGAAACTCCTTCTGTATGGGCTTCAAAAAGGATTTATGTGGAACCTTACTGCTGATGGATTTTGATTTCTATACTGACATACAAAGTACAGCATTGTCAGGAGAGACAGCTGTCAGGGACTGCTGAGAGAATAATTTTTAAACTGTTGTATACCCTTTGCCATGGAGCTGCTGTTTCTGCAAGTTTTTATGCTGTTTAAATGTTATAGTTAGGATAAAAGATGTATTAGATAGGTAATCATTACCATTCTATTACTTCTGTATGTCCAACTCTTCTGCCTGGTTCTGGGAACCCCAGTTACAGCCCACTGATTGGTTCATGTACCCCTAAAACCTCACTGGCTAGCCAGTGGAGCAATACAGCTCCACCCTATAAGGCTAAGCCACCCCCAGTTCTTCCTTAGAAGTTATAAACCCTCCTTCCCTTTTCCTTTTGTGTCGTGGTCCGCCCCTAACTCCACCCAAGTTCTAGAACCCTCCGACTGAACCCTATAAGTATCCCATGCTCTCCTTAATAAAGTGTTCACGCCTGTTTACACCCTTCCCCGCGTGGACCGTGTCTTCTTTCCCTTTTGGACCGCGACATAGCATAATTGTTTTTATAACTGGATCTAGGCCATAATACATAACATGTTAAACCGCACTGCTAAGTCCTTGCTCCTCTTACTGGAAAGATGTGCCACAGACTCAAGAGTTTGTGACTTCCTGCTTTCTGCACACAGAAGCTTAACAACTCTTCTCACATTCAAGTACAGACATTGGTCAGACTCACAGGGCAAGAGCTGCCAGAGAGGGATCCTTTGTAGGTTTAACTAAAGTGACATACAGACTGGAAAGGAAAACAAGGCCTGAAAATGGGATACAGTAGAATACCAAGTGTAAATGCCACAGAACTAAAGTAAGCAGTCTTGAAAATGAGGAAATAAACACAGGAATGCATTGCTAAAAGATGCATTGGAAAAAAAAAAAAGAAAAAAGGATAGCGTTGATCCTCAGATGAACACATTTTACAATCAAGAGCTACAAAGGAAGAGACAATTTAATAGTGAATACAACTGGTAATCAAGATATAAGTTTATCATGAGAACGAGTTCCAGGAAATCCTTGTAGGCTGATACAGTAAATTGCTGATCAGAAGTGAGACAGAACAAAGGCACATTATGCATCAGGATTGATTCTACCATTTTGTGACAAAGAAAAAGCTTGTATTTGAATTAGGGCCTGTTCCCTATCACTCATTATATTCAAGATTACCTATGAAAAAGCAAAAGTTTGAAACATATTATTCAGATGTGTTTTAGAGGCAGGAGCTGTGAAGGATCAGTGCCAAGTCAGTGCAGACTTAGAGCTGGGTTTCACACCTACTACAGTGGCAAATACTGGTGAAAACAATGCAATACGTTCACATGCCACAGTGGTATAAACTGTGGGCAGAGACAGTGGGCATAAAGACTTTCTGCTCATAATCTAAAAGGAAATTTTTTTCTAAGTACCTCTGAACTGATTTGACCCTCAGTTTAATGTTAATTATTCTATATCCAGAATAGTCACATGGACGGGACAAGAGGAAACAGCCTCAAGCTGTATCAGGGAGGTTTGGGTTGGATGTCAGGAAGGATTTCTTCATGGAAACGGTTGTCAAGCATTGGAACTGGCTGCCCAGGAATGTGGTGGAGTCACCATCCCTGGAAGTGTTCAGGAAGGAACTGGACATGGCACTTAGTGCTGTGATTTAACTCATATGATGGTGTTTGAACTCAGTCTCAGGAGGTCTTTTCTAACTTTAATGATTCTACAGTTCTATAATCTGTGCCACAGATTATTATATGCCTGAAGGCACTTCAAGCACAGAAGACAATCAGCAGGAAAAAGGGAAAAATAAAAAGTAACAAAAAACCTAAGAACATCTTAAACGAGAATGCTCCTAAGCAGTGAAAGGACATTCCTCAAAGAATCAACTTCTTAACATGCTCAGAGATAAGAGATTGCATCAGAGGCAACAGAGGACAAAGATGAGAACAGGCAAGAACACAGTATCTATTAATCCAATTACTGAAAGCCAGTCAAATTGAACAGTAGCTATATAAATTTTTATCGCAATGAGCCAATATGTAATTGAAAAAGCAATTCAGAAATAGTGTCTTAATTTTAAAAATATTTTTTTGAATAATACTTGCCCAAAGAATCTACACATTCAACAACGAAATAATTCTCTGTCTAGAAGAAACAAGAGGGATATTTTTTTTTGTTGTTGTTAAAACCTGGCCCTGACACATCTCAGAAGGGAGTATCACACGAGATACTTCCAGCTAACAGAAATGCAGCAAAAGTGTTCACATCCCATGCAGGTTTAGAAATATATTTTTTAAATGTGTTTTTACAGACCATAACTTAAATAAAAATTTTTTTCAAGTTTCAATATGAGCTTGTGCATTGCCAGGAGGTGTTTCTCAAGTGCTGTAATTCTGAGCTTTTCAATACATTTATCTTAGGACTCTTAGATGAACAGTAATTTACACACCAAAGAGGGGCTCATGGATAACCATCCACCTTCTCTGTAAGGAAGCACTAAAGAACATTCCCATTAACCTGTGAAAATATTGTGTTATGCAGAGGTACTTGTTTCTAAGAACACAGTGTCAAGACAAAGAAAAGTAATTTTCTCTACCACAGACTAAGTGATAACAGAACCCATTTTCTCTTGTTTTACTTGTTAATGATAAACAGTTCTTCAATGGAAAACCTGACACAGTAGATTGCAGGGAAAGGAAATATAAAACCAAAGTCACACAAAGGGACACTGAAATACATACTGCAATTGCTTACCAAAGGCACAGCTCTTGAGGGCTCCAAACTAGGCCTGGGTGCTGTTGAGTACATGTAGTTAAACAATCTGTCTATTTTTCTTAGAGGAACACCTCCACCTTGGTCACTTATCTAAGGAATGAAAATTTAAGAGTTTTAAACATTATGTTCCAGCAAAAAAAAATCAAGAAGCATTACCTAAATTGCTTTAGAAACATTAGAGGGGCATCCAGGAATTCTGGGGCAAAGGAGGCTGGGGCTGACGTTGCTCTCTACAGCTTCCTAAGGAGGGGAAGTGCAGAGGGAGGTGTTGATCCCATCTCCCTGAGATCCAGTGACAGAATGTGTGGAAACAGTTCAAAGCTGCATCATCAGGAGAGGTTTAGTCTGGACACTAGGAAGCATTTCTTCACTGAGAGAGTGGTGAAACATGGGAACAGCTTCCTGGAGAGGTGGCAGATGCCCCCAGCTTGTCAGTGACCAAAAGGCATTTGGACAATGCCCTTAACAAAATGCTTTGACTTCTGGTCAGCCCTGAAGTGGTCAGGCTGTTGTAGATCCATCCCAACTGAAAATATTCTATTCTAATGAATATGAAGCAAGTGGTACAGTAACAAACTTGCCTTTTCAAATTACAAGCCATACTATTCCAAAACTAGCAGGTTCGTAAGTAGCATATTATTTTTAGGCATTTACCTTAATAGATAGATCTTCTTTCCCCAAAGTGACTAAGGTTTTGATCGATGGATAGGCTTCTTTCTTACCTTCATGCCATTCCACTGTAGCTCTCATTGAATTCTGAAGATAAAAGAAAACAGTCTCTTTGATTCTAACTTTACTATATATACCTTTTCTGACAACTTTGAACCTACATTTATTCTGCTGAATCCAGATAATTTGTCCTACAATTGTATACAAGACAGAAAAGGCTGTATTTAACATAAATTCAAGAAGTGCTGGCAAGTCGATGAATTATCTCGTTAAATTTTTACATCACAACTCATTTTACATAACTTGTATCTATTTGATATAGTCAGAGAACAGAACACAGAATAGTTTTTTCTGTGTGAAATCTAATATGTATATCCAAGGGTTACTTCATATATTTTAACAGTTTCCACTGCCAATCCCTCACAGATTCCCTAAAAATACAACTTACTGGTTTCACCATGTCATGACTTGCACCAAAACATACCTACAATGTAGTATACAAATTCTCACCTGCTTTGCCCTAGAACTACTGTTACAAATGGTAAAATTGGGGAAGATTTAAATGAACATACTTGACAAAAGTCAGAAATCAACGCCCAAAACCCAATATTTAGAAAAAGTTTCCCTCTGATCAAATGCATATTTCCCCCTCAGTTTCTAATGTTCAACTGCACCCCCTAGAGACCTCCTACCTTCTCTCAAATGACAGAATAGCTCTCACAAGTTCATTCTCACTATTGTTCCAATTACTCAAAAAAACCAAATCAAACCAAAACAAAGCATGTCATTTACACTATTCAAAGACGTTTGAGCTGTTTTCACAATAAGGACACTGATCCCAACCAGTCCTCAAATATGCAATAAAGAGGCAAGCTCATGAAAACTGTAAGATCATCAATATTTTGTCATTGCAAAAACAGACTACCATGAGTGTCTTAAGTTAAATCAGCTGCACAGGCACAAAAGGAGAAATGGGAAAACAGGCATTCTTTCAAGTACACCAGGGTATAAGAGAGGATTTTAAGTTTGGCTTTTAAACAAGTGAAGAGTGTTTGAAACCTAAGAATAAGCTCAAGAAAGGAAAACTAAAAGTAACATTAAGAGTGGTAACTGACAAGAATCTCAATTTCAGCAGTACTAAGTTCACAAAACACTTCCAAATGTTAACAAACACAACCTACCTTAAATAATTCAAATAGCATATGAAACAAATGAGAAGGTACATAGACTACTTGAATAGGCTTGTTTGGAGCCTTAGCTAAAAAATAAAAAAGAAACAAGAATGTCAAATTACTTTTTTCCCAAAACAGTATTTTGTAGCATTGCTCCTTAAATTAATAACATGCAATTCTCCTGAAGTCTGGAAACACCTTAGATTCATGTTTGACAGCTGTCCAAAATCTGGGAGAGGGTCAATGAAGAAAATTAACTTTTTTAACTTAAAAAATAGCTACCTTTTGTCAATAGAAATGATGATCAAAAAGCAGTCAACACACTGACAAGGCCTGTCTCGTCAAGTTTTGTATCATCCAATTTTCATCTTTATAATCAACTTGAAGGAGATTTTCATGTCAGAAGTTTATGATAAGATTTAAAGCACAGACTACTTAAACTTGTAATTTTGCCATCTTACATAGAAATGCTCACTGCTGGTGCAGAGAATGCCAGTGGAATTCATCAGTTTATAAGCATACTTCAGAATGAGTTTCAGCTCCATTAGATTAGTTAGAAGGCAAGCACATTTCCTTCCCAGTTATGAGGACTCGGACAATTTGATTTTCTTTAAAGTGATAGCGAATTCAGCAGATTAAACTCTGCATTTGGCATAAAGAAGTACACATCATGATGATAAACTACAGTTTGGGTGCCCATGTAAACAAGTTAGAAGAAAAAGTACCTGCATACAGGACAACAGAGTTCAAATTCTAACTTACAGTTAAATAACAAAACTAGAAATCACAGATATTAGAAGTAAATTCACTTAAATTAGTTTCACAATTACCATTGAATTCTTCAACTTCCAGATCAGGTGCCACAGTGTAGTACTGTTCACATAACATCTTAGCTGTTTCATAAGCATCTACAAAACACCAGAATGAACACTGATTTATCAGTCTTCCAGAAATGACCAGCAGTATTCATCCTCTCTGTTAAAGACTACAAGCAGGACACTCTTTTTGGGAAACAGTTTACAACCATGAAGCTGGTATCCAATCTAATCCCTTTTTCTCTGTAGGTCTGTAGCCCATTTGTCAAGAAAGGGCAGAATCTATTTCAAGCTCTACAAACAAAAGCACAGTGCTGGAGATAAGCTAGTTTTCGTCTTTGTTCAGGACATGAAAACCAGAAGGGTATAATCTCAGGCTGACCATAAAACCTACTTATTTGTTATTTCCTGATCACAATTTAATGCTTGTTCTTTCCATCTCAAATAGAAAAGGATGATATTGCAAACATACAGTTTTTCCAAAAGCAATTCTGTTTACAATACTTAATATTCAAGGTCTCTTCAGGGGAAAGCTGGAATTAAGATTCTTCATTCCTTCCTACTGAACCAAAAAGAACCTCCCTGAGGATACCTCCCCATAATCCAAATCAGACTTATGGATCGTTGAAATACAGTGTGAAAGTTTAAGTCACCTTTTACTACTTAGTTGTGTCCCCAAGGCCCCAAGTGAGAGGACCGGAAGAAATGGCCTTAAGCTGAGACAGGCAAGATGGTATTAGAAACAAGTTTCACTGTTAGGGTGGTCAAGTATTGGAATAGGTTGCCCGGGGAGGTGTTGGAACCACCGTCCCTGGAGGTGTTGAAGAGACATCCGGATCTGGCACTGGGTGATGCTTTAGTGATTTAGAGGTTGCAGTGGTAGTGCTGTGTTGATGGCTGGAGAGGATGATCCGGAAGGTCTCTTCCAACCTTTAGGATTCTATATCTCAGTATCACTTAATTCTATCCATCAATGACTTGGATGAAGGGACAGGTGTCTCCTCATCAGGTTGCTGACAACACAAGGCTGGGAGGAGTGGCTGATTCCTCAGAGGGCTGTGCAGCCCTTCAGAAGGACCTCAACAGATGCCTTTGTTTTGTTAGCGTTGTGTAAGATCTATTTTAGCTACTTTCTTGAAAACTGAACTTTGCACCTACTGACACTGTGCACTCCTCTGTCCAAGGCAGCAACTATGAATTTGATAACCAAAACTAATACAAATATTGCTATTAGAAGTAAAATCTAAATAAACAACATGACTAACATGTACAATGCTGGGGCCAAAGTGGAGTAAGAGCAATCAAAAGAAAGGAAAGCTGCTGAAAAAGGCTACCATGTGAGCCAAAAAGAGCTAGAAAAGGCTGTAAGAGAGCTGTAAAAAGCATTACAAAGTGAGCTATCATGCAGGTCAAAGTTTGATACAAGAAAGGTTTCCCCCTCACTTCACCAAAGGCTGAGAGAAAGTGATGGAGAGAAACATATTCTTTCCTCCTTTGCAGCTGCACAAACAGCAGCAAAGGACAGAGCAAAATCTGTGTTTGTAAATAGATACACCCAGAGTGTGAGCCTTCCATGAAGAACTCTCGAGGCAGCCAGCACTGCCTCATGCCTCCTTACTAACATTCCTAAACCATATGAACATTCACAGCACTAAGCAAACAGGACTTCCAATGCGACTGTGGCAGATCCCTCAGGCACAACCATCACATCCATGTCTTCTGTGTAAGAGAGAACAGGCTGTGGTATGATCAGATGCACAGAGTAATGGGGAGCTTCACTGGAATATCTGTACATCCAAGGACATTTTACTGAAAGACCTAACTAAACAAATCAGCAATTACTCTCAGTTTTCTGTAGTACCAGCATCAGATACAAAACCACTACATGAGAACCTGCTTCTAAGTATTTCAGGAAAATGTCTTAAGTTTAACAAGCACTGACATACTTTGTGATATTTAAAAGGACAAATTAAAGATATTCAAAATCAAATTGCTTTCTTAGATCATTAACATACCAAAAGTTCCTCTGTTCTCAATAATCAAGACATCAGAAAGGCTCAACAAGTCCCTGGCTTTACTGTGAGCAACTTCAGAACTTCCATTACTTCTTTTTTTTGTTTTGTTATAAATGAATTTAAATCACCTTCAGTCTCCTGTATCTCAGTAACACATTTCTGAATATTCTAAGTTGGGGGCTGGGGTTCAGTCAACAAAAATGTTAACTTCATCTTACCTTTAACCACCTCTGCCACATTACAATTAGGATCAATACTTCCAATATGCTTGGGATGGGCAGGATTAATATCTCCACCAAAAAGAAGTGCTAAAAGAAAAAAGAAATAGAAATAAACTATTACACTTGAGGCAGCCCCAAAAGTTTAAATCTGATGGTATCTGAGGCTTACTGGATAGTGCATCATTTTGTAAAAAGATAAACAATGATTCTGGCAATTTGCTAGAGTAAGACAACTACTTGCCTAACTCCTTCTCTTCCCTGCATCCTTTTTCTTTCTTTTTATAGCTAAGACTAGTTAAAACAGAATTAGTGATGTGGGAGAGTTTCAAAGCAGACAAATAAAAATTAGATAAAATTAAAATGTAAAATGCTTCATTCATACTATTATGTCAGAACAGAAGCACTCACAACAATGAAAGTATTGCAGTAATAAGGACTGAGGATATTAAAGGCCTTTTACACTCACCTAAACTGCAATTTCACAGCTGGCTCACTCAACTTGAGTTTCTCCCTGGCTCTCAGCAACATGATCCCCAGTGCCTCTTTGCACAAGGGTCTGGCCCTCGCCAGACCCTGCACTGAGAGTTTAACTCCTGAAGAAGTAGGTAAGTTTTACACTTCATTTCTGCTATTTTAGCAAGTTAGTGAGCTCTGAATGAAGCAGGTGCAGCACGAGGTGAGCAAGAGATTTGATCTGAAAGCTTTTCCTGCCCTGGTCATGGTAAGCTCACACGGCAGCCATGGCACCTGGCAGAACATGCTGTAACAAACAGCCTGCCAGTAACATGGGAAACAAATGCAAACTACATAAAGACTTGTTTCTGCATTCTGCTTTCCAACTGTCTTTTCCTTTAGTAATGCAAGATCAATATTTGCCATCCTGGACAGATCACTAACATTGCTAACACAGAGACATTATACAAGGTTAACTAAACTTTCAGCATCTACAGCAAGCGTTTAAGCTTCAACGAGTTAAATAAGAGGGTGCATAGTTCAGTTCAATGAAGAAAGTGGAGTATTTTAGAATTAGTGCAAATTATGCTAGCACTCAGCCCAAGAATTCTATTAGGACAATATTTTTGCTCTTGCTAGAACTCTTCCACGAAAGCCTTTTAACTTGGTTTTACATCTGTCATTTGTCTGCCCAGGTTCAAGTAAAGAAAAAGCTGCACGTTTATCTCATTTTCTGTGCTTTGTCACATTCAAGTTACCTGTGCACACACAGCAAGGCATTTGTTAGTCACATTAAAGGTTACTGGAAAGACAC
Source organism: Formicarius rufipectus (assembly GCA_013399695.1). Classification (NCBI taxonomy): domain Eukaryota; kingdom Metazoa; phylum Chordata; class Aves; order Passeriformes; family Formicariidae; genus Formicarius; species Formicarius rufipectus. The sequence continues at coordinate 42,645 of VXAU01003383.1, read as the reverse complement.
ACAACTTGTAGTAAAACACCTTATACTAAATACTCAGGTGCCCACATTATCTGTAGCATACAACAATTTCTAAGAGCTCGTAAAAGCAGAATACTGAGCAGAGAACGAAGCTCTAGAGCTAAAAGGCACAAGACACACTAGAAGAGACCACAAGACTGTCCTTAACTTTATACAGATCACTTTCTGCATGGTTGCACATACTGGTTAATAAGACCTGTGCAAGTAACTCCTTTCACTCTGTAATATGAATATAAAAAAGTTTATTAGTAACAATAAATGAAACAGAACCTAATGACAAAGGATAACTAACTCCAGCACTTATCCATAAATAGGAAATAGGAAGGGATGACAAGGGACATAATTTAAAACTTAAAAACTAGTAAAAAATACTCAAACTCTTTAGAAGTCAAGAAAATTCTAGATAACTTGTTAAAAAAGCAATAAAATTACCTGTATTGTATAACCTATTCAAAATTTATGGCATCTTTGCACTTCATTAGGAAATAAATATGAACTCTACAAACTACGTTGAAAGATTTGTGAGCAGGAAGATACAGCTACTCTACTACTACCTCAAAATACTTCATGTATAGACAAGCCATCTCTGCCAACAAGACTAAGAAGCGACAGCCATGCTGACAAAGACTGACAGCGCTAAAAGAATGTGTACTGGTGGTTTGGGTTCGTTTCTGACCACTACGAAGTACCAAATCAACCAGTTGCCGACTTATCTTTTACCATAATTCACACAGAATATTAAGAATTAGTCATGAGTAAGTAAAAAACCCAACAAAGTTATAGCTTCAGGTTTACAAGCAATAACTAATGAGTTTTCAAAGAAGAGAAAAGCAATTACTTACTGTGTTGGTTAATAAGCATACGGAAAGAGATGCGGTTGGTGTAGAATCTGTCTAGAAAATACTGGATGTTACTGCTAACAAATGGATCAAAGCCATACTTTTCCTTGTATTCAATGACCCCTTGCGCCATGGTTGGAACCACATCATTGTGTCTGTTCCTGACTTTAATTAAAACATCTAAAAAGCTAGAGGAAAGAAAATTAGAAACAGATTGTTAAAAGTATAATTAAACTCAACCTCTTTTTTTTTTTTTCTTTTAAACTCAATCACAGCATAACCATTTTATCTGTTTACTATCCCTCCAGTCAACAGAAAACTCATCAGAGGGAAAGACAAAAATATAGCAGTACCTAAACAAGCCTATTTAAAGATAATTATTTGGGCAACTCCTCACTAACAAGACCTGTAAAGCATTTAAGGTCTCAAATCAAGTTATTCCTCCCACAAATATTCCTTTAAATTAAATCTGTCTTCATCATTAATGGACAGCAAGAGTCTCTTTTACTGCAGTCATATTCCCTATGCTGACAGTCATTCCCTGCAACTTCTAACAGAGGCTGGGAGATCGGAAACTCAGGAAAAACAATCTGACTGCCCTTCATAATTCCTGAGAAAAATTCGTTTTTTCCCAACCCCTCAACCTTGCAGCGAACTTGGAAGGTACTTCCTTCACCTGGCATCTCTCCTGGTAAATTTGAATCTCAGGACTAACTGTGTGACTGCTGTTCAGTTTCCTCTCACACCGCTGGATGGCAGCGCGGATATAACCGAGCTCTAACCGGCTCTGCTCCTCTCTGGTAACCCGGCAACTTTGAGAATAACACTTCCATTGCTTTTAACAAGCACTTACTTTGAAACAGCTTGGAGGGTTTTTGTTTCTCCTGCCAGGGCAGCTCAACACCTATGATCTTTAAAGTGCTCACCCGTTTTTTCCCCACATGCAAACTCATATATATTTGAATATATAAACAGCTTTCTAAAGCCAACACATGGAAAACCAGTACTACTCAACTCTGCCTACATTCTCTAATATTAAATTAACATTAACATCACAATGATTACATGATACTGTTTAAAAAAGTACACAAGGTGAAATGCAGCTTTCCAAAGAAAGCACAGCTGGCAGACTCATTCAGCTATGCCTATATCTGCAATCTTACAGATCCTTTTTCAAAAAATATCAACAGCAAAACATTCTTGGTAGATTTATAATGACCACGGAAAATAAATGTATTCATTATTTTTATCAAAAGTAGAATATACACCAGCTAAGGAAAGAATCCTAGAGATCACTGAAAGGTCATCTAGTCCAACCCCACTGCAAATGAGCAGGGGAAAGAACAATCACCAAAAGTAAAATAGTCTAACCATTAGTCACCACACTTTCTTCCTTTCAGCGCCACTTATCCAAGATAATCACTTGCCAGTACACCTTACCATTCCTAACAAGTGATACACTTTGAAAATTATTTCTCCCACTCTACACTGCCAGCTGGAAAGGAATGTAGTTTCATTTTTAATAGTTTTTTCATCCCCATCGGTGTAACCACCAGTTTTTGCCTATGTGTTAACAAACAGTTCAGTAGTCTTTCAACACTATTTTGTTGCGTAGAAAAGGGGAAGTTTTAACTGCCTAATTCCCAAATCTAAATACTATCACGGTACAGAATGACTGTTTTCTTACTTAAAAATCTTGCTGACTGGGCAGCTTAAAATATTTTAATGCTTTTCATGGTTAAGACTTGGATACGGTGTGACCTGTTAACACTGAAAGCTGAGAGTTTTAGAGACTGGTGCCTGGTTGTGCTGCTTCTCTGTTTCCAAGCAACAAGACAGTAGCCAAGGGCAAAGCTGAGAGCAACACTTACAGTCAGGTCTGAGAGACAACTGACAACACCCTCTCTACTGTTTGCTCTGCTGTTTGTTTTTAAATACCTCCACTACCCACAATATATACACGACGTCAGGAGGGCAATTTGTTCTCTGATATCCCACTACCAAAGTGCCCGAACGCAGAGAGCATGCCAAGGGACAAAGGGCTGGGAGCTTCATCTGCCATGACCAGCAAAATCATAGCTAAAGGTCAGTCAGCATATAAATAAACAAAAAAGGAATTTCTCATCACTGCAGTGATACGGCAAACCTGCTGTTCCACCTTCAAAGATATCTGAGTTCACTCCTATGTTCCCATCAAGCAGATACTTTTAAAGGACCAAACCCAAGAAGCACAGGCAGGCACATTTTAAAGAGTCGCGGCAGAAGTCAAAACACACTTCCTTAATCTAAACACTCATTCCTTACAATTCCTCTACCCCCCACACCTCCATAAGAAAAAAAGCTTTTACTGTACTCTAACTGTGGGAGACCATATCAAGGAATTTTTAAAATGCTTATGGGATAAGCTGGGAATATGCCAGAATAGCTCAAAAATTTTTATTTACCAATTACATTTTTTTTTTACAATTCTATTTTATTTTCAAAAAACATGATGACTAAATAATGCAGTTGGTTTGACAAATGAGAAATTATTAATATGAAGCTGTTTTAGTCAAGTAAGCTTCAGTGGCTTCTGTATTAACAGAAGAACATTTAAGGTATTACTGCAGCTGTGAAATAAAGGAAGCCTAGAAGCTTCTGCAAAGACAATTAATGAATGTCACAACACAATGATTATCTTTCTAATGACTGTATATATTATTGTATTTTGATATATCATCACAGTGCAGGAAAAGAAGCATGAGAAAGTCAATATAAAGACAAAGGGAATTTTTGCTATGTCTCTTATGGATAGGATTATCTGACAGATTAAAAACAAGAAAGTGATGAGTAAAAACCGTTATAAACGGAACAGACATGCAATGGGTTTCTTTTTTTCCCACTGGTTGCCGTTTCTTAAAGCAGTGCTAGCTGGCAGCTGAGTATCACCAGAAAGAGCTAAAAGTTCACACTCTGAAAGACTTCTGAAGTAGGAAATATATCGGCTCTGAAGTGCAAAACTAACCTCAAGTAGCAATTCACATTCCTTAAAAGTAACAAAATGGCACGGCCTTATCAAATATACTCCAATATTTACTTAGGGATTCAGTAAGCAATTTGAACTATTTTTACTGCAGTGCTGTAGAAAGGAAAGTTGCATCTTTACTATGTTTCCTCTGTGTTATCTCTACTCACACTGGCAGCTTATTGACTGTGGGCTCTCAGCCCCGGGACACTCCCCCGCACACCCTGCCCTGCGAGCGCCACAAAAACCACAGCAAAGCAGGTCTGGGTTGGAGAGGCTGGAGTAAGTGCTCTTTGAAAGCACATCTGAGCAGCATGTTTTGCAAAGCTTTCCATTTTTGAAAAATAGCCTCCCCCTCTGTGTTTATATGGATGCACACTGACTTCTGCCAGCTTACACCCCTCACCAAGAGCAGACACCTTATCTTCGCACTCAGTGCTATCACACTGACAGAACTGTGGAAAAACTTCCACCTGACCCCTCCACAGCTCGAGAAAAGATATTTGTGCAATCAAAAACGCAAAAGTAACCAACCATTATTTGCCATGTGCCATACACTATTGACAATGACAGTAATGTGGTCATGTTACAGTAAGTCTCCATAAACTCTGCTGACCAAGAGAATGGAACACAAACACCTCTGAACCTCTTCATCACAGGGATGCCGAGGCAAAAAATCCCTTCAAAGCATTTTCTCCAACGTTAACAAAAAGCTAACAGTCATGAACATGCATCTGCCCTCCAATTCATACACTAAGAACAGAGGTAAGTTGGGCCACTCTGAAAAACATCAACTTTCGTTGCCTCTGCTCTTACTCCTACAACTGCTCACCCTCTCCACTGTGTGGGCACTGCTGTCTGTCTTTGCTGGACACACACTCAAACAGTTTAGAGACCACAGGGTTAAAAGGGGGCTGTTTTTCCAGTGGATTAATTTCCTAATTCACTTCACTGCTTCCACAGACAGCCATGCAGTACATGGATAACATCTGTAATACTAATAGAAACAATGGTCTCCTCAGAAAGAGAGCCCAAATTCTGAGAATAGCAGAGCAGACTCCCCAGACAAACAGAGACAAAACACAAATAGTCAGGGGACAGTTTTATGTTCAACTGATAAGGGCATTGCAGCATTTTAGAAAGCATTATTTGAGGAACTACTGGTAACACTGACACAGAACATCTGTGGATAGCCAATCTCTCTGGAAGATCATTTTAGCTCCCTTCCTCTCCTGTGCTACTGTTATCCTGATCAGCCATAACAGAAACTGAAGTCCACCACAGCTGACAAAAAGACTAGCAAGGCACTCCTTAATTTCCAAAATCATGTTTTTGCAATGCTTGAGGTGGACACCACATTCAGCTCGAAACAAAAGCTGCTAGTTGGTACAGGAACAGAAGTACTTCCATCCAGACAAGACTCGCATCTTATGACACTAATTAAGCCAAAGGAGGAAGAGATGGGGGTCATCACAGAACGCCAAAGTCATTTGATACCACACTGGCCCTTAACAAGAATGGGCATTTGATGACCAAAGGATGCAGGGCTGGGCCTTCTGTAATACCAGCTGTGTGATATGTAGTATTAACATGTAAAATGCCCTCTCCTACAGCATGCTCCATGCAGGAACAGGACAGCTGAAAGGCACCAGCAGATGAAGCCTGCTCCAGCCCCCACTTATAGGCTATTATACGCAAGGCACTCAGAGATACACAACAGATACTGCCCTGACAAGAAAACTGTTGCTTCAAAAGACTAGACATACCTTATAAACTTCCAGGTTTTTCTTTAAACAAATCAACCTAATTGAAGAAAAGAACTATTCTTATTTATGCATCCCTAAAGACACTACCACAAAGTCCCAAATTCTGTATTAAATTATATATACAATTACTAAAGAACAGAAAACTTCTATTTAAATTTAAATGAACTCAGAGATGAGTCGTATCTCCACTGAAAAGAAGTTCATTAAGTACTAGTGTTCCTGATACTTTCTGACCATATTGGTACTCTTCTGACCATAACACATAAGTAGGTTAGCACTAGGTAACAGCAACATGGAATACTGACACAGGACTTGAAAAATCTTTTAGGTTTATCCTTGGGTTATTACAAGATAGATATGGACATAGTTAAGAGTAGTTCTGAAAGACACAGTTTGCAAAGTACATTTAAAAATTGCTATCTATGACTGAATATCCAGTTAAATGGTATAGCCTTCAGAAAGTCTGGAACAGATGACATGGCAAGAGCAGGAACCTAAATCTGACTAATTCTAGCCAGCCTATCCAATACTGTCAAAACTAATACATCTGCTCTTTAATCAGATAATGCATTTTTCGTCTCTTTTCATGGCCAAATTCAGTATAAAAGACAACTCTTACTGTCAAAATCCCAAGCTGGACTTCACCCCAATAAGTAGCAATAAATTCCAAGCATCCTTATTGTATGTACTTAATTACATAATTACAATAATTGCAAGATTTCAAAGCTTTTAAGAAACATTTATACTGAATGAGTAAATATTTGGTTCGTTATGAAGTATTTGTTCTATCATACTAATATAGAGCATCACAAACAGTATTTCCAGTTGCCATGAAACAATATCAAGAATGCTATAGCCATATGGCAGAATCAGACAGTTCATCTGATAATTATGAACAGACTCTAAAAATAGATCTCAAGAGAACTAGTCATTAACCTTTATAAATATATATGGATTGTGATCTACCTTGAACCGCCCAAGCCCAAAAACAAAGCTGAAATTCAGGTACCCAACTGCAGAACACCTCAGATGGTTCCAGAAGCTACATAACCACCTTGCCTCAATCTGCACATCCAGGATATTACAGGCTTAATAGGACCTGTGTTACACTTGCCAGGCTCGCTGTCATGCCTGAGACTGCTTATGCATGCTCAAAGGGCAACAGGCACCTTAATCCTACCCAAAGGAAAGCTTGCTGATAATGCAGTCACAAACATAATTTCTTGTATTCACAGGTTGCAAGTATAGAATCACAAAATGTAATAGCTAGAGACAGTCAAAAAGTTCATTTAATTTATCCACTACAGAATCAGCATGCCTAGGACATCACTGAAAGCTACCTGATCTATTCATCAAGGCTTTTAAAAAAGGGATGCTTTACTGCCTTTAGTCTGTTCCCACTAATATTACACTTTTTATTTTTTGCCCTGTGCACAATCTCAACTTTAGCAAAAATCAGCCATTTTTTTGTTCTCCAGTTAGAGCAACCAATGATCCTTCATTACAGTGACTTTTCATTTTGGCACACACAGATTTCCAGTGTCACCCCTTCAATCTCTTTTTTTGCCAGTCTAAACAAATGACTTCAATATTATTCAGAGGTGGAACTATCCAAGCCTCTATTTCTTGCTCCTTTCACATCAATACTGTTCTTGACACTTTTAATTTCTTAATAGGTAGTACCCAGAACTGAACACAGCATTCCAGCTTAGGACTCCCACTGAGAAAATGGTTATTCCCCCTTGTTCATTAGCACCACAATGCACTCAGTCAGTCTATAATCTTTATGGCTCCTTCTACAGCTGTGCCATGCAGGCAACTTGTTACTCGTGTGCTTGAGCAGCTCCTGCATGTATTGCTTGATATACGAAAAAATAAAGTGTAAAGATATCAGATAACAGGCCTACAACCAAAGGAGTATAACATCTGAAATGCACGATCTACTAAAGCCCTTACTTAACCTAACGTAACACTGCAGTCAATACATCTGAAGCTAACCAAAGGCAAAACACCGTTTCTGCACAGCACAGGCCACATCTTGTGCAAACAGAGCAAGAAGTTTTATCAAACACTCCCTATAAAGTGCTGCTTGATTAGGCAAGATTTCTGAGCTTAAAAAGAAATTCATGTTTACAAGACAAGCTAACCGGAGAATGCTAACTGATGGAACAAAACCCTTCAAGAAGTAACACCCTGAAACAAAGTTGGCTGCTCTGTGATAGAGGGTAACCGCAGACCTTAGTGTTAGGGGGGTGTGTGTGTTTTGATTGTTTTCAATTCTCTGATGCATATGTTGCACCTGTTGAACAAAATCACATGTGGAGTTCTTTTCTGTTTTATGCATATACATTTCAAGAAAACATTATAATAGCAATTTTAAAATAATTTTGTTGATAAAGAGAATTGGTTAAGCTTTCCTTTCTTCAAAAATAATGTTATTCAGTGAGGTAGGTGAACATCACTAATTGAAGTCCATTAAAAAAGCTTTTAGATAAAAATAATGACTGACACACTGAATGCTTTCAAACAACAAAAAAAAAAATCACACTATTAATGTGTTAATATACATTATACATAACAAAGTACTAAACTCAATGTATACTAAAATGACATTTTAGTCTTAAGTATCTGGTACACAAGTATAGTCTCACATCCATGCTGGCTTCTCAATACAGCCTTGGAGGAAGCATTTTACGCCATGTAAACTATCAGACTGCACAAATGCAAAATTTATTGTTCAAAAGCACTTAGATTCCTATGTTCTACTCCAGATTACAGTTTTGGCTTTTGCTGTACAAATTCTACCTAAGAAATAAGGTAATTGTTATCCTACAGTACAAAACCACTTGGCCTTTGAGACATTATTTTAAATGGACTATCACAAAAAAACAAATTACTCACTCATCCAGAACATGAGGATCCTCAGGACTTTTATTTTCATACTCTAAAAGCTCAAGAAAACTCTGCATGTACCTGAAATAAGCAAAAATGAGAAAGAAGGAATTAAAATACTTAACCTAGAATACTTTTGAATTTCTTTAATATTACAATGTCACCTAAGACAACAGAAGCGTAATACATAGTTCTCTGCAAAGGCTAAAATTAAGTGGGATGCTGCAACAAAGGGAAAGAAAGCAATTACAATATTGAGTAAAAAGGTATCACTTATAATCTCACAGTCTGCAATTCAGGAAAATTGCTATATAAATCAAGCTGAAGTTGACAGAAGGAAAACCTCTTCTCAGGAAGGCCTATAATTTCAGAGACTTAGTTTGTCCTGGGTCTTTATTTTTCTGCTCATCCACTCTGGACAGATGTTAGTTTCTTCCCACACTCCTCTGAGAGCAATCCAACTTTCCTTCCAATATAAAGCTCATGGGAGCACTCCCCAAAGGCCTCACTAACAGGACTGCACCGAGCGGGTCCTCCCACAGTTCTCCAGAACAGTACACCCATCCACACGCTCCCACATCTCCTCACACTGTACCTCAGGCCAAGTGACACAACCCTCAGTTTCATAAAAGCACCTCTTACACAATACAGCTCTCTCCAGTTCTCAAGTCAGCTCTCAGAAGCTTAACTGAGGCTTAAAGCCACAGAGGTACCACAGAGGACCCCAAGAAGATTTAAGGCAAAGAACCACTCAGTGTGAGCACAGCCAGCCTGCTCTGTAGGACACCACAGCCCAGCACCAGTTTAAATTCTGCCACTTCACATCACTGGGCCTCAGGACTAGATATCACTCCCGGGAGTACGTGCATTTCGCAGGACAGATGTAGCCTTAAAGACTGCAGAATTGGAACCTATTTCTTAAAGTAACTCACACAAGCTATCAGTCACACACATGAAAGGTAGATTTCAACCGTACCAGAAGGAGTTGTCATTCCACTCCCTTTTGCCCTCCCTTTGCTCCTGGTTAAGCACTGCCACTTACACTACCACATCAGCAGTAATCACATGTGCCTGTGAACAGCTGTAACTCCCTGCAGTGGTGAAACACACTGATAAAAAAACAAACCAACCTTTCTTACTTATGAAAACAACTCATTGAAAGGTCTAAACAGTTAAAGCTACAACACAAGAGGGTAAAGATAACCACAGAGCCTACATAAGGAACAGGCAAAACAAGGGACCAAGCAAAGCATTGACCAAACCTCTCCCCTTTCAGTAGCAGCAACCCAGTAGGTCAGATCAGCTCAACAGAACGGCCTACGCGTAAGCTCTTTTGGTAGCAGCTCTATGTTACCACCAGCTTAATCAGGCTATGAAACTTCACCCTACATCTTCAAGCTTCAGCAAAGCTTAAGACAGCACTTCCATTTACATGGCTCTCTCCAGAACCTGCTGCTTTGGTCCACTCCCATTTCAAGCTGCAACCTCAGGTCACTGTAACATTCCTCAGGGAGACTGACATAATTGTCAACATGGTCAGCAGAATACCAGCTCCTGTCCCTCAGTGTGTTTATGTCCTCCTACAACTATCATAAATAATGACAGAAATCTCCCAAATGTTTGTCACTCACAAGCTAGGCAACTACCTGATACCTCTAGTACTGCTTATTTTAAAACATGTTCCTTTATGCTGCTGAGAGATGGCACCAGTTTACAACCACCACCACACTCTCTAAACTCAGCTGCTTCACCTGCAACAGCTAACAAACTATGATCATCCTCACTCCAAAGAGGTAAATGTTCTTCAACCCCCATCTGTCATCATGTAATATTATCAAAGTCCTGTTTTTGAAGGACACCACCACACTTGAGAAGCAACACAGCAGGTGGGTTTTACTACACACCTCCTACCAGAAATCTCCAACATCAGCAATCCTATGCTGACACCATGGATAAAACAGCAATGAAGGCTGCTGGTACTGAAGGCAGCTCATACCTGATCTTTGTGTTGTGTTGACTGGATTGGTTTCCTACCATTACTGGCACATTCCACTGAGGTGCACACTCCCTTGTTAGCTTATTAGGACTTCGGTCCTAAGACTGCAGTCCCTGCAATAATCAGGTGTCACTACTGTGTGCTGAAGGATCAGCATTACTAGGAAGTCAAGCAGTGGCAAGCCAAGTGTTTCTCTCATCTACTGCAGAAAGTAAATCTGTAGAAAACAGTCTTCAGTCAGAAAAAGACTAAATGTAGGTAGGACCCAAGCACAAAAAAGTTGTCAAAAATGGTCATCAGCCTTCAGGGCAAGCAGCAGCCAAATACCACCTGAGGTCATTATGCTGCAGTGAGGAATTGAGAGTTTCTGAAACAAAGGAGAATTACACAAATTAAACATTCTAAGGAAAATGTTCTGAAGTAATTGCTCTTTAATCTTTGTGGTGATGGAAAAACAATGGAAACAGGTGATGCTTTTCCTTTAGTGTTGTCCTCCTTAGAGTAGCCAGGGTCAGTTTGTCACTGGGTGGGTGTGTATTCTAAACCCTCTACGTCATTTTCTCATGAACCGCTCACACTGGACCATTTGCAGCAGCTGCCCAGGGCACATCCGACCCCTCAGGCTACAAGATGGGTGTTTGGGAACTTCTGTGGGATAAGGAAATTTTCCTGTCTTCACACCTATGACTAAGGTGTGATAATTCCCCTCCCAGGAGCCACTAGTGCCTCCACACCCACCTGAGGGGTCATGTCTGCTAATGGGCCAGCAGGGATGCCAAAAATATGGCATGATTGACCTCACAGAGTAAATCACCCATTGTGAAACTCCCCACCCTGGGGGAGGGACTGGGCATTTCCATCTGAGTCCAGGTGTATATAAGCTTGGATTTTGGGACTGGGATCTCTCATCAGATCCAAAGGAGGACCAGAGACTCGACTGGACTGTGATTGGCACTGTCGACCAGACTGCAACCATCATTTTCACCAGCAGGTTTCTTCTTTCTTTTTACTTTGAACTCAGGGGGCCACGGGGTGCTCAGCACAGGGGTTGGAGAGCTCCGTTCTGCTCGTGCCTCACTGTGCTGGGCTGCATATCTGTTTTTGTGGGTCAAATGGATTTTCCTTCTGTATCAGTGTATTTATTGTGATCTTTTTATTAAAGTTTTATTCTGACTTGCAATCCCATCCTGAGTTGGATTCATTTCTTCTGCCGGTTTAACTTTAAACCAGCACAAGTGTTATCAACAAAATTTAGGTGTCTCTTTCTGATTCTAAAGTAAATGGATACTATGGAGAAGTCAAGCTCATTAGCAAAAGCACTGCATCCAGTAAGTTAGAACGACCAGCTCGGAGAAAAGGTTAACATCAAATCTAAGTTACTCAAATTTCTTCCATGCCCTTGACTAAACAAAGCTACAAAAAAGTAACTTTTTGTTAAACAAATCTTAACCTACTGCCTAATACATCACCCAGTCTAGGATATTGTAATGCCCTGTGCATTATCTCAAGTCTCTGAACAGAAACTCAGAGCTGCAGACGCTGTACAACTTTTATACGGTGCGATCTCCAGTTTGTACACCAAATTCAGCCCCACACACATGCTCTCTCCCAAATGCCACAAAAATAATTAAGCAAAAAATAGGTTTAAAAGGAAATTAATGACTCTGATGAGCTATAAATAGTTCACAATATGGTTTTAACCACTACCAGCATTACATTCTGCCCCAAGGTGAGCAGTCAGCAACACAATTCATTCATGTAATAGTGTGTGTGAAAAGGGTCATTCCCCTTTCATAAAACCCATCTATTTCCTTGCATTTTCTTTTTATTTGAATTGTGGGTGCAGATAGGGATAAATGAAGGTGGTAACTATAGGATTTATCAAGCAATGAAAAACAAGACCTTGGATGTTTAAATATAATTCACATACAATTACCAGCCAGAAAGAATAAAGGAGAAAAGTACCAGAATAATGCATGACTTGCTGTATCATTAGTAAATCAATACAACCATACAAGACAGACATCTAAAAAAAAAACAAACATCCCAGCATATAGGAAAAAAAGAGAATGTCAGTTATATTTTGCTGTCTTTGGTGAGTCATCAAAAGCAGAAATCAAAGCCCATGCCCTTCAAATCTATTGTCTCTCTGGTGTTTAATTTTTTATCACAACACACTACAATTCATTGGGCAAGCTCTTTGGTTTCAAGCACCCTTTGGCCTTGTTCTTTTGTTAATTACTGCCAGGTAGATTGAATTCTTGTTAGTCTGCCAAATGCAGTAATTTTAGAATGGCACACTTCACACATGAAAGCACTATAAATGCCCACAATGTCAGCTGTGGATTTTCCTTTCTTGTTTAATTCATGCAAGATACTTCCGCTTTTTACCCCGATGTGTACTTTGCTAAGATTTTCTTTTAGAACCACTCTAATAGCAAAGCACTAAAAAGATAAAACAAATCTCCATGGTAGCACAATCTTGTTAACATAGTCCCAATGTAGAAAAAAACCAATTATTAATCCCCCAACTGTACTGATTTCTCTAATGCGTTTTCCCCAAGAGATAAAGGGACATTCATGGTATGGTATCTTCTACAGAAAAGTGCTAAAGGAAAACAGAGAAGTTTGACCAGGGCTAAATAAAATGTGAATTTTACATATGACTGTGTAACATATTGTGCAAACCTCACATTTACTTTAAATATTTAACAAGCTCTGACCTTATCTATTCTAAAGTTTTATTGTAACTATTTTCCCTCATCACATCACATTAGTGACCATATCCTTTATTATATAACTGTGCTACATGTTCAATATCCTACCTGCAGTGCACTTTAGCTAGAGTGCCCTCTCAATGGTGGCCTGAAAAAGGCCCACTTCTTTAGAACTAGGAAGTTGCTCATTAATTTTGAAAAATTGACAAGGTGCTGATTGTCAATCTGCCTGCTACTTGGAATCATCACAGTTCAGAGCCAGGGCCTATTAACTGTGTTTTTGCCTTGATTCACTTTATTCCTTCCCTTGCTACTCCATGCAAAAGATACACATAAACGAAGCGACCAGCTCAAACTGGGAACAGAGCTCACGCTTTATCTTTGCACAGACTCAAACTCAAATCCATTATTTCTGGGTTGTTCACAGTTCACTGTGGGTAATGCCAGCTCTATTCAGGAAAATGTAACCGAGCAGCACAGAGGAAGGACAGGCTGAGGAACCCAGAAAGGGCAGAGAAAAAAAACACAACTAACAGGGCACCTTTGCTGAGAGCAATCAGGCAATCAGTTGTAAAATCTGTTGAGCAGGGAAGTGTAGCCAAGGAGCACAGCAGAGCACCTGCAGCACGGCCACAGGGATGGATGGATGGATCCAGAGCCAGCCTGCAGCAGGGAGCATATGCTCCAAAGTGACAAAAAGAGGTTGCTTCCGAAGGGAACTGTAAGGGGCAAGACTATTCATGCAATCCAGAATGTTTCAAGGCTGGATGGACAGGGGATTGATGGGAAAGGATCCATGCTGTACCAGAGGCAGGCTTAACTTGCTTTCTTATTCCACTAAAACTAAGTTCCACCTCTTCTCAGAGCCACTTTAATTTAAAAGTCTAATAAAACCCACTTTAAAGATTAGGACCTATTTGTATTATATTTTGGCATGCTGACATTAAGAAATAGATTGGGAACTTAAAGTTTAGAACTTAAAGTTTAAAGCTCCAGCTTATTTGGAGTCTCACCAAAAAGCACAAAAAAGCATAACACTTTCAGTGTAAAGTGGTGGCAGAAATAAGTATACTCGTGACTACATAATTACTGAAAATTAGCAAATAAGCATATTAAAGTGAATGCATTTAATATCTTTGATTGCTTGTGGCAAATGTATATTATATTTGTTTGCATATTAATAAATTGCCAAGCTTACTCAGCAGAGCAAAAACAAAGGGTCATGAAATATGATCTGAAGAAAAAAATAAAGGTTTTCTTGATATATTTTTGAAGTGTATCAAGACATTTGACATGTTCATAAAACAGCTGAACAGATAAATTTTTATTTACTGCATGAAATTCAGGAATTTCTCTCTCTTGGTATGTCTAAACTTTAGGTTAAGAACTTATAAATACATTTCAAAACCTGTCATCAGCACAACTGAGTAATACTCAAGGTCACTCACCCTGAAGTTAATACAACTGGTTAAGTTCTATAAAGACCGAAATAAAATCTAGATGCAAATTTTGCCCGAGGTTCATCATTTGGACTTACAAACTACAGGTAAACATTTAATAAAGCAATTAAAAACTTCTGAACAGAAAAACAAGAATTATGCTCTTTAAAGTTCATCTCAGAAAAAAAGCTCCAATTACTTTGCTGAATTCTGATATAAGATCCCAAAAATATTCTTATATAATCTTGGTGAAGATGCTCCTTTCCACAAAAACTGTTAGCTCACTATGGATCTAAACTAAAAGAACATTACGAAAAACATCTTTAATTCAAACTTCCATCTCTGGCTCAGATATTTTAGTCTGTTTAATTAACTATGGCCTACAGTTGGGATAGTGCAAATCACATTATCTTAGAACACTAGAAAATGTTTCTTCATTGCAGTTTTTTTCTTTTCCTTTTTTTTCTTTTTTTTTTTTTTTATCAGTAGTATCTATTGTGGCCATAAAAATCATCCCATGAGTCCTCAAATCTCTTTAGCAGAAATTCTGAACGGGCATCCACTCTAAATATCAATTCAGTTCCTTTGCCTGCTGTGATCCAAATGTTGTTTTATCTCTGTATTAGCAGGGCAGCAGTTTATGCCACAGCACAGATGTTTGGACTAGAAGAATTATGCTGTAGAGCCACTACAGAAAAATTATTTCCTTTTCTTCATTCACCTGTCAACATTTCACTAAAGACAGCTTCACAAATCAATCAGATCAGAAAAGCCCAGAAGGCCTACATATTACCCACTCTTTTCTATTTGCCATAACAACTGCCAGCAACATCAGGAACATGATTCAAGGCCTCAAACCTTGCAAGCTATCACTTAACCACAAAGTGATTGTTATTGTGTGGCCTCACACCGTTTACAATTTGAAGCACTTAACTGCTATTTTTGAAGTGGTCACCAAAACAGACAGTATTGCCTTTCATAGACAAGCACAATACCACATATCCTAATTTATATTTTCTAAGTCTGAAGCTTCATAAATATGAAACCCAATGCAGCAGTCAATACATAGTCAGCATGGAAGCTCTTGGCTCAAGGGCTGTGACTGACTTTAACACATTCACAAAGGAAAGTTTGTCGCATTCTGCAAAGATATTTTTACATAAATTCTTTGGATCAAGTATTTGTACATAAAGAGGCAATAATAACCCATGAACAACAATTTTTTAGAGTTCAATACACACAAGGTAGCAGTCTCCAAATTAATTAGCGTGGAAATGATGACAGGAACTTGGAATCACTTTGGATCTACATTAGTTATTACAATGGAAAATGTTGCCTACTGGACAACATCAGATTTTTGACCCATTCCACAACTTCCATGGAATACCAGGTCATGTTTTTAAAGATTTAGCCACGAGAACAACAGATGAGGTTTAAATTTTCTCTCAATACTTTTGACAAAGTAAGAATAAGGAGAAAGAGACGCTATTTCAGGAAGTCATGAGTACAGTAAAGAATGCTTAAAAAGCTTGCTCCTGGAAGTTACTGATTCATTCTAATTACCTGGGAGACAACAGTATGCTTTTATTAATTTCCAAGACTAACTTACACATTCCTATCTAAGATCCATGTTATTTACTTAACATTAGACAGAAGAAAATGAAACTTCATTTGTCAAGACATACATTAAAAGAATTCAAGGCAGAAAACTGACTCTGATTCAGAACAATTCAATCTGTGTTGCAAGCAAAGCAACATACAACGTTAGTTTGACCATCATTTTTCAATGCACTTTTTCCACTTACCAACTCTGCACTAGTCCAACTGAGGGCCTGTTAAGTAAGTTATCAGGCAGCAAATTGACTTCTCTCATGGTGTTCGCCAGTCGCACAGGGAGTTCCTTCCGCAGAAACATGTATGATGTCTTCTCACACGCATTGTCACGACCTAAGAAGGAAGGAAAAACAGATGCCTATTGCAGCAAATTTTAGACCTCCCAGTGCTAGAAGATTTTAAAAAGACACATGTGAAAACCAAGTTTTTAAACTATTTCAGTACCTGCCACCTTCACTTCCCTCTCACTCCCAAAACACATTATTAAACTTTTACCTTCCTAGAGCTTAACCATTTTTATCTGGGTTTTTTCCTCATTCCACATCATCTCATCTCCTCACCTACAAACAAAAATCTCTCAATCCAGAAATAAAATTCATCAGATACCAAATGCTTGATATTAGCTCGAAATAAGACCCCAAAATATTAAATTTCTATCCCAAAGTTCGCTTTAAAAGGTGAATGCTGCACACATAATGGCGGGTAGGGAGTAAAAACTAAAAGAACTAACCAGGATGACAATTGTTCAATGGTTTCACACTGTCACAAGTTCTTCAAGCTTAGTACTTAAACATTTGAGCAGCACCTGGTTCGACCACAACAAAGGTCATCAGCCCTCCCAGGTCTAGCCTACAAAATTCTCACTGGAAGGACAGTGCAGTGCTCATCACCACATTCCCATTTGGAAAAGCAGCAGCTGAGATTACCTTTGACTTTCACATTTAAAACAGATTTTTGTCTGGCACAGTATTTTGAAAATTTTAGATATATATATATATAAATATATATATACACACACAGTCAGAAAGCAAATAAATGGATCCAGCAAAGTAACAATACCTTCCTGCAGACCTAGTTAAAACAGTGATAATTCCTTGAAGCCACTCTACACAAACCAAAAGACATGACTAAGAGCAATCTTAAGCTAAACCAGCTACTAAAGATACCTATAAAATTTTAACTACAAATATTTAAAAGCACAAAATGTTAAGACACTTGTCCAAATAGTTCAGATGGAAGATCAGACCTGACAGGTTTTTGTATTTTGCAGCATTTCACAAGTAGGGGAAGTCTCCATAATAACTAATTTCTAAAGAGTCCACATAAAATAAAAAAGAAAAAAAAAACATGTTTGGTTTGCAGTGAACAGTCAGTATTCTGCTTTCATCTAGAAAGACAGAAAATGTCTTTTGTGATGATAACCAGTTCAACTGGCTGCAAAATTTGTGAGTGAAGGCATAAGGGAAGAGGATTCATGTTCAAGCAAAGCAGAAAGTGTTAAAAGCACTTCTAGGCACATAATCACTGAGATTTGCAATTTGAAAGGTTCAAGTACAATGCAACCAGCACAATCAAGGTGATACTTTTTAAGACAGTCCAATTACAATCACAGTTTTCAGTCTTATCACAGGTAACATGCATTGATAGACTACTTCCAACAAGCTCGGGGAATGTGCAGGAAGGTTTAGGGTTTCCCTTTTTTCTTGCTCATTTAGGTATCATCAATCAAAGGATCATTAAATTCTGTAAGTGTCACCAATTCTATTATAGTTCTTCCAGCAAACATCTGGGTGTATTTTACTTACTGTCATTTTCACATTTCCAATTACAGACACACACACATTCTGTCAAAATTAGACAAAGGAAACAAACATTACGTTGTTCTCTGTACTGCACAGTAATTATTTCAGAGTTCAATCTGCCAAGTAAGTCAGATATTAATCCACCTAAACAGAGGATAGACACGTGTTCCCAAGTCACTGTATACAGCAGTCTTTAAAGATCGTGGCTAGTCAGCAGGAAAGACTCTCTGATTAGCTCACTCAATAGTTTCTGAGCTGGAAAATCCCTCAGAACAAAAACAGCTACTTCTTCCCAACAGTGACTGAGAGCAAGTTTAATTCTTTTCTAGCCAATAAAAAGCAAAAGGAATGAAAGACAGCTCAGACAGAAAATTATGAACAAGAACCCACACCTGATGGGGGGGGGGTCTGTGAGAGGGCGCGGGGGCCCTTGGCAGACACAGTCCTCAGGTTTGTGCAAGGGACATGACAAAGCTGCTACCAGAAAGCAGGACTGGCAGAAGAGATCCACTACTTCTCCTACTCCAAGCCAGGGCACATCTCTATTCAACATGTCTCACTCCAGCAGCTCTAAACTGTCTCCTTTTATGGAGTTGCCTGCCCTGTTGCACAGGCACATTTTAGGTTCAGAGCCCTTTGGGGTGCCTTTGAATGCTCAGTGCAGGAAAAGGAAAGGAAGCTCTGGTTTAAGCCTTCCTAACTTGCAAGTTTGCTTTCAGAATAGCTTCAATTAATCTTTTTGGTTTGGGGCACCTGGTCAAAGTATCATCTGCTCAGCAGCAGGCAGTTTATCTGAGAGCCTCCAGAGCTCCAGCTTCTAACATAAGGTCAGTTACCTGCCTGTGAGACAGCACCAGGACCAGCAGTAATTAAGAGATCATCCAACTTCAAAAGTAAACTGTGTCCTAATAGCCACTCCCCGGTTGCTGTTCCTCACAGCAACACCTCTACAACCACTTTTACTGCTAAGTAAAAATACCTCCTAGGTCTCTAAGTTAGGTATTTTCTTAATATAATTTATCACAAGCCTGATAAATTATATGACAGTTGTACGTATGATAAAGTCTAAGTTTTAAAGTTCCAAGTTCTAAGTTTCCAGAAATAGCTTCCTAATAAGCTGCAATGAGACTTCTGTAGGTTGAGCCTACAGTCAGACATAATTGTTTTTCGTAGGCTGGATTTATTTTTGATCTATTCATTCCATCTATTTTTCAAAATATATAGCATTCTTTCTTGATTTTGTAATGACTCCAGCTGAGTCAATATGCATTGCCAGAATCAGGTTTTTGTCTTAAACACCACAGGCTAAAGTCAGTTTAAATCTATCAATTTCAGGGAATTTGAAGTCACTCTCTCAGGGTTAAAGTGAAAGTTAAATTTGTGAATTATCTCCCCGATTTATGCTGCAGCCCTCAGGAAGTTAATCAACAATACAAATATATAAAATTACCTGCTCACCTTGGTGAGATGAATTCAAATTCATCTTATACCCTAGTGCAAACTACACTGCACTGGGCATCAAGGGCTGCATTTAGCTGTCTTTCCAAACTCTCTAAAAGCAAGTTTTCAAAAAACTGAAAATGGAAGTGTTAGAAGACTCAAAGTGAAACACTTCTTATTCACAAAGCCAAGAAGAAAGGAAAGCAAGACATCACATGATATAATTGTTTCACAATTTTACGTACAGTATCAACATTTGTGTCCCAGTGTCTGTAAAAAAGCAGTACTTCATTATGTTTGAAGAATAATTCAGTTTTGTTGGCTTTAAGTGGAAAAATTGTGCAGACCAAATTCTTAAGTCAGGCATTGGAACAAGTTTCCTTCAATGAGGAGCATCACATTAAGGCAACATAAAGAACAAACCATACAAAACACAACCTCTTTGTTACAGGTCTGCTCTACTACAGGGAGTAAAGCAGCCACATACTACTCTTCATGGTAGAAAATAACCTTATAAAGTAACTGTTTTCTAAGAGATTAAGTTCAGGGTTAAGAGGTTAGATTATCTTCAATGAGGTGAGTAAAAATCTGAAGTTATACTTTCAAACTGATTAAAAAACTCCCAGATCACACCTATGGCACTTGCAACTTAAATCCATGTTTTGACACGAGGATAAAGGAAAAACATGCAAAATATCCCACTTTACTGGTATTTTCCATCAATTTCCAAGCATCATCTAAAAATGATGATGGACAACAACAGTCAAACAGTCTATGACATGGGAATTAATCAATCTGATTGAATTTAACTAAGAATAATAGTTCAAGGATACAGCAATGATCTTCAAAGCCTCACTACTCACTACAGAGAAGGAACAGCAACCTTGTCCAACAAGAACCAGGCAATTACTATACTCAAAGTGCAGAAGATTCAAGTCAGAATAATTTGCAGAAGCTTTCTGATGTTAAACACCATGAAAGACAGCAAGCTGCTCTGATTTTTACCCATCTCTTCTACTAGTAAAGGTAGACATCTGAATAAAATTGCATTAAGCCAGTTGATTCAGTCTCCAAAACGGAGATTAGACTGAACGCTACCTAACATTTTTTGTGGCCCTAATTCTCTCATGACCAAAGAGGAAGAAAGTGATCACCTCATATATTACCAATTACTTGCAAAACAACAACAACAAAAAAAAGCAGTGCAGTTTTGTAACAGGGAGAGAAATGAGCAAAAAGTAGAAATTCTTGATGCAAGTCAGAGTTAGCAAAAACACAGCATAGATGCATAAATTAGGTTATACAATAATAGTTACTTTGACAGAAAAATTGCAATAAAAAGCAAGATATTTCTGAAGAAAGTAATCTTCAAATTATTACTATTGCACACATACCTAGTACAAAAACTGAAAGAAATGTCAAGTGTCACCACAGTAGGTCTTTTTAAAAGATTTTAAAGCACAGTGATAAATAAATGTTCTACTGTCCTCAATGTTCTGAACAATCTTACCTGTCGGGGCTCATCAGTCACCCTACACGAGTCACATAGAAAAGCATGTTCATGGCCTCCTCTCCACCATTTTCAAATCTTCAGGTCAAAACTATCACCAGACTGGGATGCCAGTCTTGAGACACTTGTTTACTTGAGACTTGTAAGTCAGTGTAATGGACTGACAGCAGATACAGCCTTCAAGATAGTGAAAATGAGGAGATATATTCGTTGAACAAGGATCTAAGCAGTGATTTCCTGGACTTTACAAACTAAGGTCAGTGAAGAACATTCCATAGACAGCCTTCCGTATAACAGCCTTACACATGACAGAAACATGCCAGGGTTTGTAATAATACAGTGGGAATGGTACCTGCACAACAGTCATCATCCACGAGAGACTAAATGTCTCTGAATGATGACAGATTTGCTTATGCAGTGAAGTATGACACATCTGAAGAATGATTTAATTTCCATTGCTCAAGTTGAAAATATAATTAAACAATAGAGTAATACTTTAAAATTTCATTTAAATAGTTCATCTACAAGGTGACATTGAATATTAAATATTAAATCAATTTTCTTAGATGTGAAAAAGTGTCAGATGTTTCCACCCAAAAATAATTCATGCCAATTATTCAATTTGACAGGTATCAGAGGAAAGAAAAAATTAAGAAAAACATATGAATAAAACAAGACCCAGAATCTTTGAGGGAACATAGATCATAAAATCAGGCTTGAATGTTCTAGGTCTTCTAAGCGGAATACCATCNAAAAGTAAATGTTTCAGGGTTATATACCAATATTATCCATATCAATACTATCAATATTATTTGGACCTTCCATCCAAAGGAAACTCAGTAGAGTTCTACTTTCAGACAGTTTACTACTCTCTTTTCTCCTCTCTAGGATTCAACTCTTCTCTGAACACTTATCTCCTGTTTTTCTTTCACTCTTTAACCCACAGCACTAAGAAACAAAAACAAATCACTGCAACAACTCTTGCAGAGCTGGACTCAGACAAACCTTTCTTTCTGGGTCCTGCAACAAGAAGCACGAACAACACAGAGGTTATTCACACACATGCAGCAGACCTGATTCAATTATGGAAAATTCTACAAATTGACAGAGCGATACTGTGCTGTCCAAGATTCAGATTACAAAAGGATTAGTTCCATACGGAAGGCTGTGCACAAACCTCCATTTTGCTGCAGAAGAGGGAAGAAACTCAGCATGAGATCATGAACTCTGATTCCAGTGCTCTCAGTTCAGCTGCCAGATTCCCACATTCATGAACACTCATTTGAGAACAGACTACAGCAATAGCCCCTCACAAGTGATGATCAAAGTCAGCTACTTCAAAAACCTAATATGGCTGTCACATCCCCAGCAGTTCCTGGGCTGCCAAGGTCACATCATAAAACCATCAGCAGTTTCTGAATACTAAGAGAGGTGACAGGAAAGGAAGAAACTAAGAGCACTTTTTAGTCTCTTGAGCGCATGCAGAAGTCTAGCTCTCTCTGTTAACATGTATCAAACACACAGACATTAGATACTGTATCACTTTACAACTCAAAAGCGGAAAAGTCCCACTTGCTGTGCATCAGAGAGAAGGGACTCAACTTAGGACCCATAAAACCAAGACAAGAAGCCTTTTGTTGTGAAACTACTACTACTGCTTTCAGACAGAGCAAAAGGAAGACAGACAGGAAGGCAGGAACGATGGACCATCTCTGCTTTCTTCTCTTGAGCTTCCAGAACACTTTATAGCTTCTATACAACAAACCAAAACAAAGGGACACAGTGGGATGTAGAAATCCTCAAAATCATACTGAGATCTATGCATCAGAGAAGACTGAGTAAAGGCTACAATGAAGTCGGGAAAACAGAACTTAAGAAGGATTGTCTATTCCAATGGCTATACACCATTTCAGGACCGTGACCTATTTATTAAAAGACAAACAAGCTATGCTTGCACTGTCCCAATAAATGTGCCTACAAAACAAAACCCAGCAAAACAATCCCAATTCCCAAAGCATTCCTATTTCCCAACAGAAACAATCACATTTTCAGCAGACTCTCTAAGTATGTATCTCACCATCCACTAAAAATGCCAATCCCACAAAAAGCATACAGGGGTTTGTTTGGTACAAGACAGGGCTTTGTAAAACCCAATGAAAATTATGAAGTAGAGGGAAAAAGAACACACAGAACATCACTGGAGATGTTGACTCATGCTGATCTCACTCTCTACCACAGGTTGCATCTAAGAAATCTGTATTTTGAAACTGCACTCAACACATTGTGCTAAAGAACCACAGCCTGTACAGCTGTTCCAACACAGGTAGCTTGCAGACAAATTTAAGGAATCATCCCACACTAACCTCAGGTACTAGGCCTCTTTTCAGATATCTCACAAGTAACCTTCAGCCCAAGTTCCATCACCACTCTATAAGGCCACTTTCAAAAACCCTTGCAATTGTCTCATGCAAGTGCCCTGTTTTAAGGGCATGGTTTCATTTGGCACATATGACTGGCATATTAAGGTATAGATTCTATGTCAGTAAGGAAATTGGAGAAAGCCTGAAGTTTCAAAAAATAAAACCTCAAGAATTAAGGACAAAAAAAAAATTAGATTTTACTGAACTATAATAAATATCACTTTTATGATACAAAACAATTGAGTTCTGTTAAACAACTATTGCCAGAAAACCAGAGGAACTCAAGTCTGCAAGTAAATTTTCCCTCATCTCATTTCCCTTCTTCAGTCCAGTTCCCATGACCAGTTGGGCCTTTGCAGTATATAGAGAAGCACTTGAGTCTTCTCAATCTCCATGATCTATGTTCTTAGATAAAAACCTAGTTGTTAACACTGCACAACCATTGATTTCCACATTTCCACTCTGTGCCATTTCATTGCTAAGTGCAATCCAAATTGGCAAGCTCACATACTAGTTAGCATGCCAGTTAAACTTTGCAACAGTCATGTGGCACAGCATACGGATAAATCTAGAGCTGAAGTACTGAAACAGTTGAGCTTAATAAACCATTTCCAATTTATGTGATTTAAAAAACAACAGATTCAAGCACTCTGACTTCCTGGGCAACTGCAAAACTTACCTTCTACTCCAAAGGAAAATCTCAGTTTACCATTGCATTAGGCTGTATTCTGTTGTCTAAATGAGTATAAAAACCCCACTCATAATCAAGGTCTAGATTTCTGAATTTAAGAAGTTCAAAAGTAAGAGCAATTACTCTTGAATTTGTATACAGAGAAAAAAAGTCTTATCTCCACTTATTTCCAAAATCTCTGCAAAAGGGAGCCAGTTTATGCTGTATGTGTATTAATTACTCTGCCGATATTAATAAATACCACTGACATCAAGAGAAAGTTCCTGTTTTCATGTAAATGCATGTTAGGAACAAAATGTCAGCAAGTTGTCCTTAGAACAGCTGGGTAGTTCAACATGGACTGAATTGTTACATTTATTATTACATTAGCTATACCTAATTTCATAATAAATCATGCAATAAGAGTTATCCAATAAGTTATGATATATAACCTGTGAACTCCAGTAAGCCTCTTTCAAGTAAACTGTCCTCCAAATGAAACTGACTGTGCCAGAAAGCAGCTTAACTTACGGTTGAACTGGAACAGAAGGAATTAACAGATGCACAATACACTGCAGAGCTACCAAAGTCTTAGTCAAACTCCAATCATTAATTTTCACTCTTAAAGCCACAGCATTCCTGTCATGGAAAAGACTCACGGGAAGACATACGTCTGTCATTCTCAACAGGAATGGATTATCAGATAACCACTTATCAAAGCCGTAAACCAGCACCACATATGAATACACAGAACAAAAATTAAAATAGAAGTATGAATTTTTAGAATAGGCTTCCCTGATCTAGAACTAATGTTTAGCTGCTTATCACTTAGATCTAACAAAATAATTTTTTGAGCATTTTAATGCATTTGCCAAGAGACAACATAGTAATCAGAAGTATCTATAAAATTTAATGCATGGGCACTCAACCTCTATTATTTTCAGATACAGAGGCCCAAGGCTGTCTTTCCTTTGAGTGATTTGGGAGTCGGCTGAAAGTCAGTGAATCATTTTGGCAGCAAAACTGTCTCACCCATATTGCGAGCACTCCCCACAGCAACGGACAAAGATGGCCCTGATCAGTCTCTTGACCTTAGAGCTACCTGTGCAACCCAAAGACTCCTTCCTTCACCAGGGACAAGGAACTTCTAAAACAACCTACCAACAACAAAAAAAAAAAAACTCTTCAGACTATCCCAGCTCCTCCTGCACTAACAGTGCTGAGTCCAGAGCAGGGAACAGTCAGCCTGAGAGCAGGAAGCAGCTGCGCATCAGCCCTATGGCATTGAAGCAGGGACCCTGGACAGCACAAATACATGTCTTGTTCTGGGGAGAATCAAAACTTTAAAACAAATTTAAAGCTCTTCAAAATAAAAAAAAATGTAGATGAGGCTTAAAACATCAAGCCAAAGAAGCTTTATTCCTCTTTGGTTGCTCTGATCAGATTCTGTTACAATAAACTGACCAGAAAAGACTGAATTTTGTTTATTGGAGCTTATAATCACCTCTTCCTCCCATAAGAGGCAAAAATTCTAATTTCATATTGAAGGTTATAATTAGATATTCCAAATTTTTTACATTTTCCCTAAGCTTTCACAGCTTTGACAACTTCCTTCCTAACCTTTATGAAAAACTTCCATAATTCCCACTAACTGTTCCAGAAAAATACAAATCCCTGATTTATCCTTTAGTTCCTGTCAACCTGCCAAAGGAAAAGCTATTCCAAATCTCCAGCATAAATAAAATTAATGTTTATCAGAAAAGACTCACACAGTTAAAACCAATTACATAAAAATACTGCCAATACCACATGCTCCAGTTTCCCTTCAGTTTCAGGGAGGTGAAATGTATTAGACTGTTAAACATCTTGTTACCAAATTCTTTTGATGATTAACAAACCACATTACAAAGAAGATCAGAGGATTCCTCTATGCTATTGCTAGTTACCAGAGTTGGAAGGTATTTATCCAGTCTATAAAAATCTTTTAGAAAAACATAAACAAGGACTAAAATAAACAGTAGTTAAAATGCAAATTAGTTTTTAGCAAAAAGTAGTTTTTTAACTTTTTAACCTTGCCCCTCTATTCAGTCTTAAACCTAATTCTGAAAAACACCAACTACAATTTGCACAAGACTACTATTTTAAGGAATTAAATAAGTGAGAGTATTTATAATACTTTGTCACTTATTTTATATTGACTATAAACTCATGACAATTTTTATACAGACAGACACAGAGTAAGAGCAGCCTCTTCCCTGGCCAAGAAAATAATTTAAAAAGATGACAGAAACATGTAAGAGAATGTCACATTTACATAGAAAGGTTTAGAGGAAAAAAGGACCAGTAAAATAGTCACTTATAACACACAAAGCACTAAAAAAAGGAGAACTACATCTGAGTCCCAGATCAGTGCTCTAATCCATCCTTTCAACCTAGTATTCCAATAAGAAAAATTACATTTAACTAATCCAGAAAAACACAAAAAGGCCATAAATATATTTTTTAAAGGATAAATAGCCTATAAAATACTTCAGCAATTTGGGGGAAAAAGTAGGTTTAAAAAAAAAAAAAAAAAACACCATTATATTAAGGACAACTGGCAACAAGAAAAGTTATTCTAATGTAGTAACTATGAAAATAGATAGAATGATTCCTGAATCTATGCCTAATTCTAGGAAGGATATATTGGTTTGGGCTGTGGGGGACTGAAGATATACCACTCACTCAACACAAACATTCCTGTAAAGATCAATGACTGCTAGCGAAACCCAGAGCATATATGAAGTGTGCTTCAGAAATATCTGTACTGAGTCTGGCTGGCTGGAGTCAGCTTTACTCACAGCTACCCAGAGGGTGCTGTGCTTTCAAACTGCAAAGTGTTGATGGCACACCTGTATTTTGGCTATGGCTGAACAGCCCCTGCAGCAGGAAGGCTCTCCCTCTTTCTCCTGCACTCAGCCCCTACCAGAAAGAGGTTTGGGGGTGGGTAAAAGGCTGGAAGGGGACAGGGTCAGGTGAGCTGACCTAAGCTGGACAAAGGGATGTTCCACATTACATGATGTCATGCCCAGCAATAACCTGTTGGCTCTGTCTCCCAAGACAGCCATTACGGAGACATCACTGCTTGTCAGGGGTGGTGACTGTCGGCTTTTGCATCACTTGTTCCTCTTCCTCTTTTCTTCACTGTAAAACTGTCTTGTTCTCAACCCAGGAGTTTTCTCATTTTTGCCATTGTCATGCCAATGGGGAGAAGTAGAGCAAGCATATGGGTGGGTGCTCAGCTGGAAGGGTCAAGAACCAGAAGACAGAACATCTACTCTCACCTTGAAGTTATTCCATTGTTTTGTGTGTTGTTTTTGGGGTTTTTTTTCATTACGAATTTCACATTGTACTGTGCTAAAACTTTACAAAAAGCCAAGTACAGCACCTATTACTACTGCCTTAGCAAATATCAAATTAACTTGGAAATTAGACCAGCCCAGCACAATTTATTGTCTCTTTACCACCTTAATTTCTCTTGGTGCTTATTCACATATTACTTCATTATTAGCTTCATTATTTTTTCAGCTACTTCAGCCAGCATGACTTAACTCTAATGTCCTTCCCTTCCATTTCTCTGAAAGACAAATAATGTATTTTGCCACTGCCAGAACCCTTGGGCCATCATCATCCATTATTTCCATGAAGCCCACAAGCAACAGCTGTGCTGCACCAGGCCACTCACATTTGTATAAGAGTGTTCAGCTACCCAAAAAACATAGAACTGACTTGCCTATACTGAAAGACATATTTCAGCTTATCTAAAATTTGGGTCAGGGTGAATTGTGATTTCCTTTACACTCCTGGATACAATTCATCTTTCTCTGAAGACCAACGCAAAGATGGATTCCATGGTCTTTATCATTATGTACTTAACCAAGCATTCAGCATTCTCCCCAATTACTATAAATTATCTCAACATCTTTTTATCTGTTTTTCCATCCCATGACTTTTGACCCCAGCTGTTATTTGTACTGCAACCTGAGGCAGATGTCCTTGCTTTCAGCTTTCATACTTTTTATTTTTTTAAGTCAACAGTATTTCTGGAATTCCTAACACAGTTCTATCCTTTGTCTGCATCAGAATGGCTCCTTCTGAAACTGACAGATCATCTTATACTTCCTATGTCTTAGCAAAGACCCTACCTACCCATTTTCTTAGCTTGTAGAACTTATGCTACTTTACAATCACTAGTGTAATTTCTTCCATTATGGAAAGGAAGGACTTCTTCCAAAGTCTTGTTCATTTTCATCAAAATTTAATTAAGTTTCAGATTTTCAAGTACCTTATCAGTCTAAAGCAGGCATTTTAACAATTTCTACCCGTTGCTGGGAAAAAAAATGGGTCCCAAACATTTTCAGACCTTCAAGAACTACACATCGTATCTTTCAGTCCTTCTAGAAAGATGTTTTCTAACTCTCCAATTTCTCTGTTATTTCTACTACTTCCTGAAAAGAAGCAAAGAGAACCACTGGCATTGTTTACTGCTTCGAGCCTTCTTATCTTCTTTATTGCACCAAAGATATCCAACTGCTTCAATGCCTTACGAGCTTCAGGGAAAACAACCAAAGGCACATGAGCATGCAGTCGTGTATGGAGTGTGCAGGATGTGCATCATCTCCCCTTCCCAGCACCTCAAGGCAGAGAACTGCACCAACTCCTCTAGTCAGCCCAAAGACAAACAGAATGTTTGGGAATGTCCCAAACAATGTTTTGCGAAACAAAACACAAGCAATTCCATCAGCTGGAGGATGCTCACTTGCAGACTACAAGCCTATGGTTACAGGCAAGGTTGGCCAGCCAAACCACCTACCAGAAGCAGAGTTTTCAATGCTTAACCTTCACAAGGAAAAAAAATACTACCTTGGTGATCCAGTTCAATCATCTACGACAACTTATGGAATTTGTACTATAACTATACTAAAAAACTAAACTCAGAACATACGAAGTCTCATTTACCCACAGAAATTAAGTGTTCCTTTATTGAGTAAAGAGGTGCAAAAGTGACTCATGCAGATAATTCTGTAAATGAAAGGCACTATGTTCTAATATTACATAGTACTCCCACACAAAAATATCTCTATTATATCACAGTTCAACAGTGACTGTTGAACAAAGTTATCTAACCACAATGACTCTTTTAGACTTTCAAAACAATCAATATTAGGCTTCACAAAACCTTTCAATATTATATATATAGTATTGGAACATCACTGCCTGCCAGCAACTGGCAGAGTTGTAAATAGGAACAGGTTATAAATAACAACAGTCGCATCAAAAAGGTTTCCAGCTTACTTGCTGTGCTATAGCCAATTCAAAGAAAACCCTTTTTAATGGTTAGGAAATGCAAATTTTACCCATGCCCAGATCTAGGGAATGAAGGACTGAATATGGAAAAGTGATAATCCCCAAATAATTCAAGAACAAAAGCAGACAGACAACCCAGCTTGCATGGCAAGCTGCCACAGTGACCACAGGGTAGCCTTTCAAGGTAAAAGCTAAACAGCAGTAAAACGATTCTATTCCAGTATTTGGCAAAACTCCTAAAGGGATTCTGTTTAAAGCTCTAACAGACATATTTGATGAACAATACTGAAAATTCCAGAAAAGACACAAAACATTATTCCATGGCATTTTCATAAGGCCTGAAATAGCCCATTTAATGCATTTAGCTTTACAAAGTAATAAAAAACCCCACTCCAACACAGTGTACAAATACCTCATAGTGAAAAAATTCCAGACATCAAAGGATCACAACCTAGAAACAAAAGCTGTAATGAAACTGCTAGATGGAAGTTGAAGCCAGTCAGATGAAAATAAAAGACAGTAATGTCTGACTAGCACTAGCCTTTCTGATCCGATTCAGTGGTTACTGTACCAATGGTTACCATTCTTGTTAAGTGGAAATTTTTTTTGAAGATGCATTTAAATCAAGCGTAAAGTTTTAAGATCAATGCACAAACAGCAGTAGAAGAAACCACAGCTGCAGACAATCAATGGCAGGTAATTATTTAATAGACTCTTTTAGCCCTAAACTTCGGTGGAGAGACTGCAATGTTCTGTTAAAAAGAGAAGCAGTAAAAATCTTCCAGTATCTTCCTGTGTAGCAAAATCTTCTGGTCATATTCTGTAAGAAGATTAATAATTATCTTTGGAGACATAAGGCTGGTTTTGATCTCCACATCTTGTTGTTCAAATTGTATCTGCCAGCTACCTTTCCAATGGCACATTTTGAGCTCAGTGCTGCTGCCTCTGCCAACAAGGCAAAGTGAAGCATAAACGCTCCTGCAGAAACCTGATCTCCCACAACTGTCAACAATCGGCAGTGATGCCAATAAATGGTTTACTCTGTATCAGTTTTGGAAGAGGCCTACAAGTTTCCTCAAGACAACTAAGTCTAATAGATGCCTTTTACTACAGAAACTAAATAATTTCATACCAAAAATTATATTTAAAAATGGAAAGGCTCCATTGTTCACCTTTTCCTCCAAATACGCCCCAGGGCACAACAGTTCCCAAACCACATGCACTCACTGTGATTATATATTGCAGGCTCAGCTGTCCACAGTACAGTAAAATTACCAAATTACAACCTTTGTGATATTTTTCAATGCCACTAGTTGCAGCAGTTGCCACAAACATTTTGATTATAACCTACAAAATCAGGATCTCCTAAGCCACATTCCACAACAAGAATTCACTATGATTCACTTTTATCTTCAGCATATGCATGATCTTTTTATCCAAATTCATTACTATGTGGCATATGAGTACTGACATATGAAAGGTTCAAAGAGCTAACATAAAGCAAAGTTTAACCCTGTAAGTACACAATTAATCCAAAACGTTTGCTTTGAANAAAAAAAAAAAAAAAGGTGAGAATATAGCTAAGTACAACTGGACAAAACAGCTTTGGTAATAAACAAGCTCCAAAAGCACCATGTATAGGTTTCTGATGAAACAAACCTCAGACTCCGAAAAGATTTAGGCACTTGGTCAGCTGGGAGGATGACATGAGTATAGTACATTGGAGCACAGTCACAACACAGCACGAGCACAACTTCAAATGACTCTTTCATGCACGATCAAAGGATTGCACAATTTATAGTTCACTCATGCCTTCATTTGTGCTTAATTATATGTAACCTTTGCAGCACAACCATTCATTTCCCACAACATTTGTCACTAACTTCACGGAGGTACTCGATGTGACCAAGCAGCTTGTGTGCAGCCTGCCAGCTGGGGCAAGGTTCAGCACCAACACAGCTCCAAGGGGATGGCTCACACCCAACCCTCATCAACAGAGGGGGCAATGCAGGTACCATGAGCTCAGGACCCTGTGTGTCTATTTTAAATGCTAGGACACTCCTAGAAAAGGAACTCTCATCAAACAAACCTGCCATGTGGGTTATTACTGTCCCCTGGCATTCATATCCCACTGGGTACCGATGTCCCTGCTGATTAAGATTACTGGATATTTTGGATTAACCAGTCACCCTCTAAGGCTCACAGTACACACTGAAGCAAATCCAAACTGAGATACACTATCAATATGGATCTCCAGTGCAGGCATTTCCTTTTTCAAACAGCCTAGCTCCCAAAATGAACAAAGATCTGTGTATCTGAACAATGAGATGATATCTCTACTTAAAAGTTCATATCAGAAAAGTTATTTTAGCAATTCTATCAGTCTAGGTCACTAAGGAGTGCCTGCACTTGGAATCTACCAGAACTTCCAGAAGAACTACCCAGTTTGGAAGTACACAGCCGAATCCAATTTGGGTTGGGGTTCTTTTCCAGACCAGAATAATTATAGAGGCCTGGATGAACCTGGAGTGACATGATAACATTAAACAAGGTCAAAACTTGTTTATATTGAAACACAGTTACAGAAGGTCATTCTTTTGCAAAGGAACGACGATTGCACAAGAATCTTGGGAAATAACAAAAGAAAGTGCCTGAAAAGTACTCAGAAGCGTGCAAACAAAATGCACATACAGCAAAAAAAAGGAAAAAAGCTGCGTGATCTGAGCGCCCAGACTCTCCGACACAGAGGTCCGGAGCCCATGACACAGTAACCTCTGACACAGTTGCGGCAGCTACAAAGAGAGCTGCAAGATCGACAGAAAGTACCTCACACTGCACAGCGAGTTGGGCACGAACGGGGCTCAGCCTCGAACACCTCGAGGGAGCGGCTGCTTTAACTATTGCTTTCTCCTTTGTTTCACGGGTTTTTAGTACCAGCCAGTCACCTTAAACAGCCAAACTGTCTTTCACAGTGGTTTCAGTAGATGAATTAAGCTCCCTGAGAAAGTTTAAAATAATCATTAATTTATATCACTGGAAAGGAATAGAGGCTCTAGGAGTCCCAGCATGCACGCAACTGTTCCATAACGACCCAAGTGGTTATTTAGTAATTTAAAAAAAAAGCCCAAGCTGTACCTCACTGTACATTGCCACCAACTGTCTCTGAAGACTCTTCAGATCACAAGAAATTACTCCAGTTCACAAGAAATATAAAACTTCTCTTCCCCTGCTCACCAGACTTTTAGAGACAAATTTATACAATAACTTAGTCTAAAGCAACATAACCAACACAGTAAAAAAGGACAAAGAACACACTGCAGTTTCATTACTGTCAGAACTTAAGTAAAAAAAACTTTCTTCAAATAAACAAGAAACGCACATCAGACAAAATCAGACTGCCATGAGAGGGTTATTCACACATTTCCTTTGGGCTTACTCTTCTTCAACACTTGTTGAAAATGCATCCATGTTTTTTTAAAACAAGTACTACATTCATGTAGCTCAACTAAAAATATATATTTATTTTTTTTTAAGTGAGACATTAGGTAGCCTCTATAAGCTACCACAAAACAATGCGTCTTCTTCCCACCAAACATTCTGGCTGGGTTAATGCATCTGAACTGCACCTTGAGTATCGGTGCTCCTTATGCTTGGGGTATTTGCTCTCTTGAATGTGCTGTGCTACCAGCAAAGTCTTTTTTGGCTAATTCAGATTAAAGCAACACAGCTCCCTGATACAGCGCACATTGTCCAGGCCTTCCACACCTCAAGTGATAAAACTCGGGCACCATCACCAATCATTCTGATGCCAATTTTTCCTTTAGGCCTCTGAAGTCTCCAACAGAACTTGCAATTACCCAAAGTGGTAAACACTCAAGATCGCATAAGTAACGACACTGTTTTTAATCTATCTGCTTAAACTGTTGTAAACTTCCTTTCTGGGTTTTCCCGAGTAAATACAGGCACTAAAGAGGAAGTAAGTGGAGATGTTAAGTGGCCCATAAGGCTTATTAAGATCAAGCTGATAGGTTTAGCAAAGTTGACACAACATAAAAGCACTAATTTTAGAAATTCCTGGTGACCTTCCAAGACTACACTGTAGACATTTTTTTCTATAAAGGTTTTAAATGTCAGTGAACTAGATACCTTCCCTTCAGTCTTAAGACACTTAAATACATAGCCTGCACATACACAAGCTTCCAGTGACACATCCAGCGACAGCAGACTGGAGCTTATCCAAAGAATAAGGCTGGCCAGCCTGTAACATACCGTTCTCACTCTGGTTATTTCCATATAAATCAGGCTTAAAATCATAAAACAAAACTACTTTTTCCTGGAGAACCGTGAAACATTTTTCAAACTATAAAGTAATACAAATACTACAAACATAGCATTATTGAAAGGCTGCCACTGAAGACATGTCTAAAGGCAGACAGTAATGCAGGGGCAACAGAGAAGTGGAGAAATCCTTACTAAAAAGTAAAGTTTTGTCAGAACAACCAAGTCATTAAAGCAAATTATTAAATTTTTGCACCTCTCTACTGAGAAGCCTCAGAAACATCAGTACTTCCCCAGCAGCAATTTACCAACCCAACTTTCAAAGGGGCAACAATGACACAATTTGTTTAGTGCCAGGGATAAAATAAAGGTAAGTT
Source organism: Formicarius rufipectus (assembly GCA_013399695.1). Classification (NCBI taxonomy): domain Eukaryota; kingdom Metazoa; phylum Chordata; class Aves; order Passeriformes; family Formicariidae; genus Formicarius; species Formicarius rufipectus. The sequence continues at coordinate 8,517 of VXAU01003383.1, read as the reverse complement.
TTAGGCAATTGCTCTTGACAGTACAGAAAGACACAGCATAAGAAACATAAATGCAAGAGCAGAAGTTCATCAGCACAGGAAGGGGTGGGGAAGTGAGAAAAAAATCAGGTGAGTGGAGATCAGAGAAAGAAAGCATTGCTTCTAGTCAGGTTCTCATTTAAATGGTGACATGGTGCAATGTTGGGGTTTTTTTTGTTTGCTTTTTTTGTTTGGTTTGGGTTTTTTTAATGGTACCAAACACTGCTTCACTGAGATCCAGCACTGGCTTTCTGTAATACCATGGCCATAATTATGCAATTGTTTCCAGTTTTAATCACCTTCTGGCTGAACACCAATGGTTCATTTTTGTCCTTTAGTACCTTTAGTGTAACCATGAAATGAAGGAATGCCTTGTTACGCTTCATGGCCTTTATATTTACTCTATCAGCAATATTCATAGGTTAATAAAAATCTCAGTAACTCTTATATCAGAGAACAGGAGACAAACAACCTCCGACACAGATATGAGTTTACTGTTATCTTGATGGAAACATGTTATTTAACAACAACACAAGCCACTCCTGGGTTTCATTCCAGTGCTTCTATGAAGAAAAAGGCTACTTATTCTGAAAGCATTATTATACTAACAATACTATTATTACCTATTCCGAAAAGAAAAATGCTACTTCTTCACCAGCAAAGTTTCCTGAAGCATTTCTGAATTTTTCACAAACAGGTCTCCTACACAAGTACTGTCACAGTTCATTCCTGAGGTTTAAGTAAGCCGATCCCTGCATGGCAGATTAAAATTTTCACACTCAAGACCAGCAAACTCAGTGAGTGAAGGAGAAGGCAAGCTCACAAAACGTGTGGTCAGAAGCCCTTATTCCGACCCGCACGGTACCCGCGCCAGGCAGGGAAGGCGCGGCGAGGCCGCCTCTCCCTCCTCCGGGCAGCGGAGCGAGCAGCGGCGGCCGGTTCGGCACGGGCTGCGGGCCCAGGGCTCTGCGGGGCCGGCCCGACCCCTCCGCGGCAGCCCGGGGAGGCTGGGAGAGCCGGGGAGACACGGAGGCCGGGGAACAAGGACCGGGGTGCCGGGAGCAGGGGCCGGGACCGGGAGGGGCCGAGGCGCTAGAGACGGGGGGGCGGAAGCCGGGGACGCCGGGACCCAGGACCGGGGAGCAGTGGCCGAGCAGCCGGGGAGCTGGGATCGGGGTGTGAAGAGCTGGGATCGGAGTGCGGAGAGCCGGGGCCTACGCGCCGACCGCAGCGGCTCCCCCAGCTAGAGCCGCGGTGACTGACCCCCCCCCTTCACGGCCCC
>VXAU01003380.1:15548-34477 GCA_013399695.1 Formicarius rufipectus | reverse complement strand
TGTATATTGCATTGTAGCCAGATTAAATCTGGATCATTTAAATTATTTTAGGAGATGAAAAAATTCAAGTCTCTTTTTCACTGGAACATGTAAGTGATTTAAACTTGGAAACAGTGTCTACCTAAGTTATTAGCTCTGTTTTTGTTTTGATGGTGTTTATTTCACAGCTTTGATCATTTAAATTAGCCAGTCACAGTCAAAAAAGGTCAATCAATGTAGCTAAGTGTACATCTTCAGATGATACTTCATTAGAGTCTGTTTAAAATAGCCGAGAGTACCAGCTAGAAAAAAACAAAACAAAACAAAACAAACCCCTAAATAAATAATTGGAAATAAACTTCTTTCTGTAGCTGAGGATCACCTCTGCTTATCTGCTTTCTGAAACATTTGTTAAACTGGGCCTTTGATCTGAGTATCAATAGGCCAAACTGCAAGCAACTTGAAAATAGTACTTTCTCCTGTAACAATTGGTTGTGCCCCATGATAGCAACTGAACATTTTTGAAGGAGAAAAAAAGCAATGATTTTCAGTGTCAGAACTTTGTTTGTTTGTTTGCTTTTTCAAGATGCTTTTCAGGTAAGACATTTGAGAAAAGTTGTTCTTAATTATCATTGTAAGCACATTTGTTTGATGATCAGAAATAAAAAATTAAATAGCATAGAGGTCTAAGATTCCAGCCTGTGTGCACAGACATAGATAGATTTTCCTCCTTAGACAATGATAGTAAGTTTAGGAAGTACCAGAATGATCAGCTAATTATGAAGCCCTTAGTTATTTCTAGATCTGTTTTACCTGGTAGGTTCTTTAACAAAATGTATTAATCCAATAATTTATATTCAGCTATTCAAAGTGTAATCCAGAACAAGTACCTTATCTATTGCCATCCCTTGTTTGCTCAAATCTTTTCATGTGCCTCTCACACAACTTTGCCACTTAATGCCCTTTCAATTTTTCCCAGATAACACTTAATTCACAAGGGTATAGAAGATTCACCAGTTTTATCTTCACTTGTGTGTTATGTGGTAAACAAATTTGGCATGCAAGAAATTCCCTACATTAAGATTAATTCAATCATTAGACTAACATTTGCTGCCCTACAAATACCCATTTCAATCTATTGAACTTATTATCTAATAATTGTGGGCACCGATATTAGAGCGTTTGCTCATTATTACTCTGAATCTGCTAAATAAATCGTGGCCTTAAATTGTTTGTGTGATTATTCCATGAACTTATTTTAACCTTTCTGGCTAAAGTGTTTTAATTTGATTTTAAAAAGATAAATACTTCATTTTTAACATTTAATCTTGACTGTAAATCAGAACAATATATGAAAAATTCTGAACAAGTACACAGAAAGAGTCTCTGTTCCCTGTCCCATTACTCAGCCTGGCATTATGCTAGGAGACAAGAGTGTGCACTTTTATTCTACCAAATACTCATATTTTTTAACCTAATATATTCCAGGATTATATACACAAGTACTGGTTGGGGTGCCCTGGCCCTTGTCACTGGCAGTGGAGACTGCAAGATGTCCTTTGAAAGGAGCAGCCGGGGCTGCCCCGTGCTGGACAGAGCCAGTGCTGGCTGTCTGCAACCCACCCACTGCAGGGCACAACCGAGCCCTGCAACCAAGGGGATGTCATCTTGGGGAAAACATACTTAGAAAAAGCCCAAAATAATGTTGCCTGGCAGTGAGAAGTGAGGAAAAATGTGAGAAACATCACTGCAGAAAGACAGGTCAGTGAAGGAGGGAGAGGAAGTGGTCCAGATGTGGGAGCAGAAATTCCTCTGCAACTGTGAAGAAGGACATACCAGAGCAAATATATCTACATGTCAGCAATGAGGGGATGAAGTTGAGTCCCAAAATAGGAGAGCGTGAGTGAAAGGTGTTGGTTTTCTTTCTTTTTCTTTGTTTCTCACTATCCAGCTCTATTTTAATTGAAAACAAAGTAAGTTCTCCCAAATTTATGGCCATTTTGTCTATGGTAATTGGCAATCAGTCTCGTCATCTCTGTCTTAACCCACAAGTGTTTTTATCTTACTTTCTCTCCTGTCCTGCTGAGGAGGAGGAGGAGTAAGAGAGATACTGTTTGGGCATCCAGCAACTAGGCAAGGCCAACCCACTGTAAGTGGCAATTTAAATCAGTTGCCTAGGAAGTAGCATCAGACTTCAGAGATAAATATTATTCAATCGATTATCATCTTTACCAGTGATGATCCCAGTTATTAGTCTGGATAGTTTTTAGTCAATCCTATATTCTTTTACCTTCTAGATTTCCAGTGTCTCAGTTTCTACTTTATCTTCCTGAATCTTCTCTAATCTATCTTCTCTAGTCTATTTAGTCCATGCTTGCATATAAGAGAAATTTGTCAGATAATAACTCTGTGACATTACCATACAGATATAAGTGAATAACTTTTGCAGAAGATGTCATAGCTTTTCTTGATTATGCATAAAGAAGTTTTGAGAAACTAATGAAGTTTTGAATATATATATATTTGCATTTCAGAGATGTCATGTCAGTGAGACAACTCTTATAAAGTTTCAGAACAGAACCTGTGCTGAAAGATGTACAGTTCTCCCCCTGCCTCCACATAAGGTTTTGTTCAAGCCTTTATTTCCCAACAAAATCTTTCCATGCAGAACAGCAAGCTTTCTCCTAATAAAAGCTGTAGTATTCCCATCCAGAAAGGCAAGCTTCCTTAGTGATGTATGAGAATATTGTTGAAGTCATAAAGCCAAAGATAATAAGCTGTGTCTCATCTATATTAGGGTCAGTGGAGAGAGGTAGCAGCAAGAAGCTAGAATATATTAAACACAGATTGTTTTCCTATTTTCTTATATGAAGAAATTATAGAGAGTCTAAGTCAGTCCCCTATTTCGGCTCCTTACAAGGGCTGTAACTATACTATTCAAATAAAACACTTATATAAGGTTTTGCTTTCCATATAGGTTAAAAGAGAGCCTGGGAAGAAAAAAAAATGCAAAATTTGCCAATCCATTTTGTGCAACAGAAACTCTTACAGGATCCAAATGACCTGTACTGTGCTATTACTCACCTCATTTCCACTGCTTCCCAGAGTTTTTGGAGACTACTTTACTCAGTGATACAGTACAATAACACCACTATGAAATATTCACATTAATTCCTAAATGGATATTTTTTATTTTAGTTCTTACAGAACAACAGCTATAAATAAATATAGAAGTCCTTCATTACTGTCATAAACCAAAATTAAGATGCCAAATGCTCTCTGAAGCACTGCTATGTTTTGAGTTCAGTCTTGCTTTCTCTTAAACTCAATACTGAAAGAATTTAATTTTCTTGCTTTATCATAGCAAAAAATATTGAATTTTCATATTTGTGGACTTTTTTTCTTGGAGTGGAGCAGGAGACATTGTAGATGTTTTGTGCTGTGTTCTATTTCCCTCCTTCCCCTCTCAACTATAATGCATTGCCCTTCTAAATGACTTATCCAGAAACTATAAAAATGAATTCTGAATATTAAGTAATGTATAGATAAACTTAAAAAATACATTTTAGAATACTCAAGTCTTTCAATTCACAGTGCTCAAAGCATTTGAAGCCAACAATAACATTATCATTTATTTTTCAGGTGAGTGTATTTTTATTGCATGCATATATCTGAAAAAGCATTCAAATTTTTATTTTTTTTTCCTACCCTAAAATTACTTCCCGGACATACAACTGTGAACAGCTTAAAAGGAAAAACTGTAAACAGTTGTCACAGAATACATTGATGTTTCACAAGGTTTTGCTTGCAATCATTTTTTCAAAGTACTGTAAGAGACTGCTTATGTTTTCATTATAAAGAGCCTCATTCTCTACTAAGTAGTGTGTGGATCCTTTGTCCCCGGTGCTTTATTATTTCATCCTCTGGATCTGTTTTTCATTTGGTTGAATAGTCAACTATTTAACATGATTTCAGATAACCTTTGAAAATGGCTCTTCCTGATACTTGGTATTCAAGACCTGTTCTTCAAGTACAAGTAACAGAACTCTTGAGAAGGTTTTTGGTTTGCTGTATTTTGATTTTCTTTGGTTATTTTTCCCCTTCCTTTTTCTTAATCTGAATACAAGGCATATTCAGGAATGTAAGCCCACAGTTTCTTACATTGCTTCCACATATCAGTGTAACTGGAAATCCAGATGTAGAATACTGTGAGCAGAATAAAGAGGTGAAAAAAACCCACAACCCTGTAGTACATAAGATATAAATGGAGCAGTTTGGTCAGTGTCCTAGGTTTTGAGATGTTAAAAGAAAGCCTTAATTCATTATAGTTCATGCCATGGGTCAGGGTCTCAATTGTTATGCAGAGTCTCTTGAGACTTAGTCACCCATTGTTCGAGAGTAACTTTTAAACATTCATATAGATGATACTGAAATCTGTCTAATTGTTTTTCTTACTATCATAGTTTAGTTACACTGGAAGATGCTTTCTATCTCTTCAAAATAATTCAGAGGTGAATTCCCAAATGTCCCATTTACAGAAAGATTCTGCTCAGTTGTTTGAGCTTTCTAGTTAAATTATGAACTCTGAAGATATCTCTCTTCCCATTGAATGAACCTGTACTAGTTGTTAAGTAATTTCTTATGATATAATGATATAACTAAAGGTAATCTTATAGATGTTGTAAAAACAGAAGTCTAATTAGCTAGTGCAATCAGGATTTGGAAAAGTGTTGTCTGGTTAGTATGGCAATCCTTTTTTAACACAAGATGTTTCTGCAGCCAAAGAGAGTTCTGCCATAACAGGCTAACTTCTATAAGAAGATTGATTGCAGCTTTTGATTTCTTGGTATTCATCAAACAGGATGAATCCTGAACCATACAGCAAAAATAGTTTCTGACTCCCAGAAAGCAGTTAAAATGGGATTATACTTTATCTAGGCCTGATATATGACCATGACCACATAATTCCCTAATTATAATTGTTTAGTGTGTTGGGCTTTACATGAAGTTCAACCTTCTTTTCAGTCAAAACACTATTAAAACAATCAAAATTTACAAGTCAGTGATTTGAAAATCATGGTACTTGTAACTGAGTTTTTCAAACCATTCAGTTTATTGCTTTGCCTTTTTGAAATTTATCTACAAAGGAATGGCACTGGATTTTTATTTAGTTCAGGAAAGTAAAGCTTTTGCATGTGCTACTCATTTTTTACAGAATTTTCCTAAATTCCAAAGACATGCTAACCACTGAAGATGGATGACAGAATCACTTGAATTGTGGTGCATGAAAAGTGCTTCTTTAACCGCTGACGAGTGTTATATAAAAACATAGCTCATGATGCTAAGAAATAACATGCTTGCCTTTGTGGTGAGTGCTGATGATCAAAATGAGAGACCTGAAGGTGAAAAAGGTACTATATCTGTGACTACATGTTATTTGAGATTTCTGTATTCATAATTTGCTGAGGAGAATGTGTCATATGTTTTATTTGTTTCTGATTTAAGTTTGTTGTCCTCCCCACCTTTCCCTCCCCTGCACTATCTGTCTGTATATGTATGCATTCCTGAGGTTCTCTTCTTTGAGTGTAAAATAAAATAGAAAGTAATAACGCTGAAAAGCCGATGGGCAAAAATTGATTCATAAATGAGAAGGTGGCATTCATCTTGGAGCTCTTATTGGAAACCTAAATCTCAGTAAATTTGTAGCCTAAGGATACAATGGGCTTAAAGGATTTCTGTCTCTGAAGAAAAATTAGAACGCCTTTGAGGTAAGGTAAATGGAAAAGGTTGTTTGGGCAAACGTGGAGCTCTAGCACTATTAAATGTTAAGCACCATCAGGGGGTATCTCAGTCATTAACAAGAATGGCATGTTGAAGATTGTTTCAAGCAGGAGAAGAGTTATGGATGGCTATATGGAGGTGGCACAATGCCACAGGGAAATTATGTCAAGCAAAAAAAAAGATATTTAAAATATATTGTGGGAAAAATCCTACTGAAATGGTGTCCTTTCTTTACATTTCCCAAAATAACTTTATGTTGTCTTTTAAATTAAGCAAATCTGAGACACTGACTTTGAAGTCCTTTCTACAACCTTGTGCATACCAGTTCCCCTTGATCTTTGGCATATCTTGTCTTCACTTGCAGTGGAAATGTAAGTACCAAGTGAATCCAAACATAAGCATGTTCACTTCAGATCCAAGTAGTTAGCAGTCTTGACTGACTTGGAAGTGTTTTATGGGCCTTGCGTGTTAGTTTTGTATATAATTAAAAGGGATCTCAGGGGTTCTGTAGGCAGCTAGTAAGTTAAGCTATCTGGTGTGAGAATAATGTGTTGCTATCTAGGGAGGGTAAGATTTAGGAGCCAAGCTTGGATCCCTGTTTCCAGCCAACAGAGTTTGAGAAGTGAGCAGACATGAAGTGTTATATCTCTAGGCAGTAGTTAACCAGCTTCCTCATTATGCTACCACATCCTCCTGGCTGCTCTGCAAAATGGCCCTGAGATTAGAAGCTCTGTAGGAAGCTATCTGTGTTCTCACAGCTGGAAATATGTTGTGAGGACGACAGCAGCTACACAGAAAGGGAGTATTAAGATATTCTTTAGCATCAAGAATATTTTGCTTTCCCAATTTGCCTTAAGGTATTGCTTAGAGAGAATAGCAGGTAGTGTGGTGTCTGCTGTAATCCTGTTTGAGAGTAAATAGTGAGAAATACCATAAGTTTATCTTCTAATGTATAATGTACAATAAAATGTACAGTGGGACAGTATTTTTTTCTGTGGGAGGACGTTAACATTTTACTCACAGAGTGGTCTTTATTTTAATAGATAAATACTCTTCCATATCTTCACCACTTCCTATATCATTTGTTATCACATAGTACCCTTGCAGCTACTTGTATTGGGGTTATGTGGAAAGGTTGTCTAGTGGAGGAGCTACGGCAATGGATTCTGTGAGAAGATGCCAGAGGCTGCCCCCCAGTTAGGCAAAGCCAGTTCCACCTGGCTTCAAGACAGATCTGCCAGTGGCTAAATCTGAGCCAGTCAGTAACATTGGTAGCATGTCTGTGAAAGCATTTAAGGAAGGGTAAAAAATTCTGTGTGACAGAACCTGGGAGCAAGTAGTGAGAATATGCAAAAGAACCACAGATCAGTGAACAAGGAGGGGTAGGAGGTGCTTCAGGCACCAGAGCAGAGACTCCTCTGCAGCCTGTGGAAGTCCACAGTTGAGCAGATATCCACACTGCAGCCCATGCCAGATCACATGAATGTGCCCCAAAGAAAGCTGCAACCTGTGGAGAGCCCTTACTGGATCAGGTTTCTGGCAAGATCTTTGACCCTGTGAAAGACCCTTCAGGTTAATTCCTGAAAGACTGCACCCCATGGAAAGGATCAATGCTGGAGCATTTTTTTAAGAACTGAAACCCAAGGGATCTATGCTGGAGAAATTCATGGAGGGCTGCATTCTGTGGGAAGGATCCCACACTGGAACAGGGGAAGAATGTAAGGAGAATGTAAGGGGTCCTCAGCCTGAGGAGGAAGGAGTGGCAGAGATACATGGGCGATGAACTGATCGTAGATCCCATTTCTTGTCCTCCTGCACTGCTGGAGGGGAGGAGGTAGAAAAAACTGGGAGTGAAGCTGAGCCTGAGAAGAAAAGGGTGGAGAGAAGGTGGTTTTAGATTTGTTCTTACTTCTCATTACCCTACTCTGTTTAAATGGCAATAAGTTAAACTAATTTCTGTAAGTAGAGTCTGCTTTACCAGTGATGGTATTTGGTAAGTGATCTCCCTGTCCTTATCTTGACCCATGAGCTTTCCATTGTATTTTTTACCTCTGTTCTGTTGAGAAGGGGAGTGATTGAGTGGCTTGGTGAGTACCTGGTAGTCAGCCAAGGTCAACTCACTATACTACTAAAATCAAAAGTTGATTATTTATAGGGGAGTTGACAACAGTGTGACCTTTCCATTTGCTTTGAACTGTCATTAACAGCTATGCAGCCCACAGATTGCAAGGTCTTATTTATCTTGCTGTTACTGTACTCTGGAATTTTTACTGTTCTATTTTATTCAACACTGACAATCTATTGAAAATAATGTTTTGGTCCTGTTTATATTGTTCTGGGGTGTGTTTGAGCCCTTTAAAATGACCCAGAGGATAGAAGATTTCATCAGACCACTTAATTTTTATCTATCCTGCTCCATATTTTTTTATCTAAAGCAGAATAGAAAGTTCCTGCTATCTGCTTTGTTTTGGTTTGGTGTTTTGTTGTTGTTGTTGTTCTTGATTAGTTGATTTTGGAGGGGTTTGTTTGTGGGGGTTTTGTTTGGGTTTTTTGGGGGGTTGAGTGTTTGTTTGCTTTTCTTTGGTCCACTTGTACAAATGACAAGTCCTTTAGACCAGATTATGCATACAATTTTAGGTACAGTTTCTGAGATTATCATTTACTTTGTGAATGCTTTCATAAGTATGGTATCTCATTTTTTCTACAATGCTAACACCATTTGACAAAAAGAGAGATATTAATAGAAACAAAATGACACTGATATGCCAAGGTATGAGCTATCATAAAGCACTGATGTAGTAGTTTCAGGTCTGTCAGACACTTACTGATGTCAAAAGTGAAAACATCAATCCTGAAGGAGGTAGTGGATAGAGGTAAAGTGCTGTACTGTGACCCAGATTATCACAAGTTGTCAGTTTTTGCAGATGAGGTGTACCTACATATATCTTGGTACCTTCTCTACTTAAATAAACACCTTATTATTGATAATTTTTATTGAGAGTTTTAATTAATGTAATTTTGATTGCCAACTAATACTGCAGAATATACATTGATACCACAGTCTCAACAGTACTGAGGAAGGAAAGAATGCACTTTTTTTTTTTTAATATAAGTATGAAAGAGACTCTTATTAACAGCATTACTATTAAGCACTGTGCATGTTCAGAATATGTAAACGCTTTGGCAGAGTAGAACATGAAGGCTTAGTATGGATTGCGATGTAGTGGCAAGATGATGGATAGGTAAATGTGATTTCATTCACTCATATTTCATCTAATATCATTCAGAAGAAATTCAGCTTCAGGAAATGAACACATTTTCAGAAACTGATAACATAGAAAATATTTATAATCATGCATATAGAGAATTAATGTGGTACTTCACTGGATTTGCTAAGCTCTTCTTAGGGACAAAATCACTCTGCGATTTTTAACCAGCTTGTTCAGGATATTTAATGTCTTTAAAAATTAAAACTCATTAGAATTATTTCATATTTAATACGAGCTTTAGAGTTCAGGGACTAAAAGGCTGTGAAAGAAAAAGATCAGTTTCAGACTAAGATGTTACTCCACTAATCTTGCAGAAACAGATCCAGGTGATGTGAACTTTTATACAGTTTGCACTGAAACATCCAATTGGCAAGAGGAATTAAAGAAATGTGTGCAATGCCCTGAATTGTTGGATTCATTCCTTAACTAGAAGTTTTACACTACAGATTTAATGCATAGCTTCTGAAAATGTTAAATATCATACATATTAAGACTACTTAATTCAGATTTATCAGTAGGAGTTTTGGAGGCCTGCCACATACAAAGTAAAGTGAAAGAGGTAAGTGCTCCTTTGGTGTTAAGAAGAGCCATCATTCAAAACCATTTCTGACTAATTTAAAACCACAGATTTGCACGCTGAAATCCTATGGAAGATTTGTGATTCATTCAAAAGTTTACATTAAATCCAGAATAAATTGTCCCCATCACTGTATCTATGTATTGCACAAGAGACTTTTGCCTTATCTTTTCAGAATTTGAATTAAATGGTTTCTAAAACCAATTGAGGCCATTTCCTATTATGGGATTTTGTTAAACTATGATCATTGAATGTAAATAATAGCAATATCAAGACATCGTTATTAATAATAACCTGGTATCTGTTTCTTCCAAACAAGTGTGGTATTGATTGACTAGGAATAGCTGTAGAGAAAACTTTAAATTACAGTATTTATTATGAATATGACTTACAATTAATTATTTAAGGGATACATTTTGTCCTCATTTACAGTATTGAAGTTCTCTGGAGTTGGACATGCTCATTAACAGCAAAATGAAACTCTCAATTTAAAAGTTTCACATGATTCATGTTTTGAATAAAGATGTTATTTCTATGAATAGAATTTATAACACAAAGCATGTGTACAGGAATCAGATGCTATGTTTTTTTCAACAGTTAGCCTGAGATCAATTCTTAGTTATTTTATTTATGAAGAAACAAACATAAAGGAGAATTTAGGCACCTATATTTGATATGAGGGTACATGATTTTGCCATTTACAATTCAGTTTTCTCAGGTTTTGATACAGACACCAGTTAGAGTAATCCACAGCTCTATTACTCTCTCTTATCTGGTATATCATAATTTCCTTTATATGCCTAACCATTAGTTAGCAAAGCTGCTAGTCTGCTGAGATCTCAGGAGGCAGCTGAGGCATACACCTGCTTCGCAGAAGCTGAAAATGTAGAAAATTAGTTTCCACAATCTATATGTAGCTCTCACTACAAAAGAACAGTATTCAAGGAGTCAGTATGCTAAGGAAAAGTATGTCTAAGATCAGGAGTTATAAATGGTCAGAGCAAAGATCTTGTGCGTTACTAAACTTAATTGTCCATTTGTGATTCAGATTACATTTCCTTACTGAGACTGTGATTCACAATTAAAAATCCAGTTCTAAGATTAAATGTAAATAGTTTCTGTGAACCTGAATTTGTAGCTGAGGCATTAGTAATGCTGGAGAAAGAAAATAAGGAATGTTTGGTTTTACATAATAGTCTGTTAATGGAGAATCACACAAGACTGTAGGAGATTGCATGTAGGATTGCTTTGAGGAAGGAATGCAAAATTCATTGCATCAGGGAGATGAACATTGAAAGATTCTCCTGAAATGGGTAGGATGCTGGAGTCTTGTCCTACCACAGGAAACTGCCTTTTGTATTCTTAGAGAACACCGGACACATTATGATCATAATGATATAATGTATAAATAAAAGCTGTAAGAGAAATACCAGTCTATCCTATTCCTGGTTCTGGGGTACATTTCTGGGTTACCATTTTCAATTTATGTGGAAATCTGGAAAGCAAAGTAGAGAAGAAGAATGGAGGAAACTTGCCATGTATAGTAGAAAACAAATGTTTTCAATAAGGTAGTAAATAGGGACAAGCAGTGTAATTTTCCCTAAGTGCAGTGAAGACACAACAACTGTAGAAAGAGATTTCTTTACAGTGTATCTTCATGGAACATAGTTTGGGCAGCCCACTGACACCAGTTCCATAGTTTCATGATAGATACATGGTAAAGCCTAGTTATTAGTCTTGATCTGAAAACAACCTGTGGGCAGAATTGGTGCACTGGAGAGAGTGATAAAGGAATCAAGGATTTGAGGGTGCAAACTGAAGAGGGAGGGAGGGTTCAGAATCAAGAATAAGAACTATGAATGCAACAGGCAGAAAATTTCAAGGCTATCTACAGTTTTCAAGATTTGCTTTTGTTGCTCTTACTTGGAGGCACCCAACAGCTCATGAGGCATAGCAGACATGAGTAGAACAGAACTAGTGTCCTACTACCTGGGGAATAACTATTCCCTCTAGCCTTTCATCTGGAGGGAGAGAATGATTTTTTAGGTAGTCACACATTAAATAGTGCAGGTAAGAAGAATTGAAACATTTTTCTGGCTGTTTCAACTTTCAGTTCTAACCACACCAAACTTCTCTGTTGGCTCCACTACAGTGAAGAGAAACAGCGAGGGTGAAAAAGAACACAAAACAACCAACCAACCAACCAAAAAACCCAAACAAAACAAAACAAAACAAACAAACAAACAAACAAAAAAACCCCAAACCCCAAAACACAAAACTGGGATGTTCACTACTCCCTTTGTAAATATCTCTTTTAGGATAAGAGAAAGCTTTGCAGTCAGTGTAGAAACCTGCCAAGGAGTTCAGAAATAGAACTCAAAATCATACAACATCCCATTTTTGCTATTTACAGTTAGGGAGAGAAGAGGGTTTTAGTCATCAAACTACAATCTCATTAAGAAATTAGATAAAAATTCAATGTGGAAATTGGTCCACCTGATTTTTTTATAGTTTCCCTTGAAAAGGTCAGAATTATTATGCCATCACATTATAATTGCGTCATTTTGCTTCTTTTTGGTTTGTTTTTATGTGAAGCAAGAGCAAGGCCTAAAAGAGTTAACTGGACTAGTAAAGGTACCTTGCTCTGTTAGATAATTGCTAGGTGCTTGTTCTGCTTGTTAAGTGATAGATAACTTGTCCTGTTCTATGCTAAGAGTGCTATACAATAAACCTAACGGTTAAAAATCAGGGTAACATGGACGTTTGAATAAGGTAGGAAGGCCTTGAGCCAAGGAGTTTTGCAAGTTTGACTAGCTAGGACACCTAAGAAAGAAAGGTGGAGAGGTCATGGTGAGAAAGGGGAGAAAACGACCCCTGAAGAGAGGTTGAATGCCGGAAAGACCACCTAAAAACTATGCCAAGAGAAGATCCTGAAAGGGTCTGCCCCAAGCTCTGCCCAAACTCCACCTCCTGTGAATATGATAATTAGATATCACAATGGCATGAATATGTATGTTAAGATGTTGGACTCTTGAATGCCAATTGGATAAATTACCTGGTTTCTTGCTGAAGTTTGAAGTGAGTTTGTGCAGTGTGAACTGCCTCACTTCCCAATGTTGCAATAAATACTTTTGCTGCTTAAAGACCAAATTGGTTCTAGGCAGTTCATTTATTTCGTGCTTTTTGGCATCATGGTTTTTTTTGGATTTTTTAATTTTGTTTTGTTTTTTTTTTATTTGGTTTGGAGGTTCTTTACTTGTTTGTTTTTCTTTTTTTTTTGTTTGTTTGTGTTTTTTTAGTTGTTGCACCTTTTTGGTTAAGATTCTTGCCCAGTCTTCACCTTTTGCTTAAATATAATCCCTAAAGCTTTTTAATTTAAAATACACTCGTATAATCTTTTGATTATTGACCATGAGTTGGATACCTTACTGAGCATCGTCAAAGTTTGCTGAACTTCATAAATCTAAGTTTATAAAGAGGCAAAACTTTTACTCTGTAAGCATTTTTCTTTTTTTTTTTTTTTTAAACCACTAAGTCATTCACTACTATACAACTCAAGCGGAACACCCAATCTTAGTAAAATATGAAAGCAATCTCCTGTTGCTAGAACAGGCTGCTTCTATTTCAGTTGCTATGGAGCTCTACAAGCAATCAAATTGCAGACATGAGCTATGACACACTGCACCTCATGTGTTCCATTGACAGAGGGTGGGGAGCCCAAGTCTGTGAAACATCTGTGCAGGAATGTTATATTCCCACATAGGCAAACTCTAACCTTCAAGCAAGAATTAAAAATTCACCTCAAAAAAGTACTTGCACTGAATTCTCATACTACGGGCAATATACTTTTATGCTTGTAAAATAAATTTAATATGAGATCAGTAAAACCAATCTCAACAGTGCTTGCAGTGTTTTCTTCTTAGTGAGAGTTAGTTGCAGAAATTAAAATATAACAGAAGAACAAAAGATGCAAGCATACATAATGGTACACTTTTATGATATTCGTGTGATTAGATGCAAATTCTCTAAGTTATTTCTGTACTTCCTTATGTTCTTTATGTAATAGCCAGTTTCTACTGAAGTTTTCTCTTTTTTCTCAGACAGTTAAAGATTTTTATTGCAATTCATGAAGTGCATATTTTTGTATATTCTTTCCTTCTGTTTAATCTGTTCTATTTCATAAATGTCTTTGACTTTTTGCTTAAAAAAATTAAGTAAAAATACTGGTTATAATTTTTTTTATCATGTAGATGATAGGTATAACAGATGACAGTACTTTTGTATAGACATGTTCTTGAAATTAAACAAAATATATAGGTAAAGACTAAACACAGTATGAACACAGGGAGGATATGCATAATTTTAAATCTAAAAATTGGGTCATAAGCAGTAGGTTTGCAGTATCTCAAATTGGAATAATTTAGTTATTCTGGAACATATGTAATATATTTCTACATGTAAAACACATTCCAATTTTGCCGTCTTATGAGCTTACTAAAAAAAATACACCTTTGAATGATTCCTTTCTTCTATGTATGTTATTCATAAACTCCATTTTATCAACTAGTGAATGATTGGAAAACACTCTGACTAATAATTTTATGGTAGTAATTGTTCAGTAAAATAGATCTTTCTCTAAGGTTTCTGGTAAGGATTTAGAAACATAATCAAAACTATTTAAGATTGGAGAAAATGTAAACAAAGAAAAATAATTAAGAAGCCAGAGGAGATATTTTGTAGTAATAAAAAATGTTTTCATTGAACATTTTCCTAGTAAAGCTTAACTATTTTTATTTTAATTATATGTGGAAACTATTTTGACAACCATGATACATTGGCCTTGATTTTTTATTTCCATAGCTCCTTTTCTCCAAGTATTTAATGCCATTCAAGACAGTAAAATTGAAAAGTAGTTAGGCTGTGGCAAAATAATTGATGTCCCTTTGGGTTTGCCCCATGAGGATGCTCACATAATAACCCAAATCCCCTTGATTTAGGTCTCACAGTTTAACTCATTAATATGGTTCCAAAACACAACAGATTACTATTCAGGTTTAATGTGGTTTCAACAATGCAGAATGGAGTGGAAGCACCCAAGGATGGTAAAAGGGATTGTCCCATTAATAGTTTTTTATATAGTGAGCCCTGGAGACTGGGACTATATATGTAGCAGTTCAGCTACCTGAAAGAAGAATCCTTTTTGAAACCCCTAGTTAATCTAAAAGGACTGGAACTTTAATTTTGGTTACCAGAAATAAATTTTAAAAGGCATGGCACTTTTTTTTTTTGCATACTTGCTGTTTATCTTTCTTTAAGAGTTGTTAGAAATATCTTCCTAGGCAGACTGGCTAGATAACTCTCTGCAGATACCATTTTTGTGACACCAGAGCATTTTCTGCAATAGATTGTAATTGATTTTTTTAAAAACTGTTTTATAATGGCTTAACATCAGTATGTTTATCACTAGCAGTGCAATTTCCCTCATAAAGTAGAGGGGATCAGTTAAGGTAATACCTCTTCTATTAATATGTTTTTAGCAACTCAGCAAACAACATGAAAATGTTCATGCATTCTCAGTTCATTCTCACCTCCAGTTTGTCAAGTGGAGGTCTTTTAGCTCAACAAAGAGAAGTTACATGATAAAGTGATTATACACAGTGAAATTGTTAAGGGCTTCTGTTGTACTTTGATACATTACATGGACCTTCCATTAAACCAGTCTATTTTAGAAAAGGATAACCACAGCAGAGAAAGGCAATTATATATATTTTTTTTTTCTATGCAATATCTATCAATAGTTTCATTTTAATATAGTTTCATTTTAATTCCTCTGAGACGCCTACTGTCTCAATGAGACTATATTCTCTTGTCCAGTCTCTGCCGACTGAACCACAGCTTTTAATGCTGAGGAATCCAGGAGCTTCTGATAGGAGGAAAATTCCTGCTATTATCCACTGTCTAACTTGAATACCAATGACAAGCATCAATCAAAAACTTCAAAAATCAAGAATGTATGCCAGTGAAATTATAATTGTGTCATTGCCATTCCTGAGATTGACTCATGAACAGTTGTCTTCAGGCAACTTGACAAGCTACAGCTTCAGCTAGCAAATGGCTGGTTAGAAGAATATGCTAAGGAACGTCTGTCAGAGAAGGTAGACAGGGAGTAAAGGGAATTGTGTCAGGCATATCCAACCCTATTTTGACCAACTTTAATTGGGAAAAGGCAAATCATTATCTTCCAGGTCCATAATTCACAGTAATAACTGCTCGAGTGTTTGTAGTTTTCATTCCCACCCTCAATTTACCCAAAATTTTTGTGGTTTTTACCATCCTACAAATTCTTGTGATACTGAAATTAGTAGAGGACAATTTCAGATGTGCTGCCACTTATATTAAACAGTAATAATATATACTCAACTAAAGCATTTGTTAAATAACAGAGATGACAAGCATCTGTCCTACTTTTAATGGAATAAATTCATGTGGAGGCCAAAAATATTATATGAACAGTACTGTCTTTTAAATAATTGTTTTTATTTATGGGCTATATTCGTTTTATATAAGTAAAAACATTAGAACCAGGACCAAAGTGGCTTTTTTAATGGCTTTTTATTTACAAATTAAGAGAATTTTACAAGCAATTCAGTTTAACCAGATATTGCTGTGTTCTTTGCTTGAATGGAAAAGCTTTCTATTTATTGATATTCCATAGGCACTTTTTAAAAATCTCATATTGTGTTTAAGTTGTTGCATTTTTTTTTCTCTGCATACAACTCAATAGTTTTCATTTATACAAATATAATTATATGTGCACTGAAGCCAGAATGATTTGAACAGTTAAGGAAACAGGAAGGAAAATATTCTTTTTAAAATACAGGTCACATAATAGGTTGNACTTGGAAGTAATGAAACTTGCAAGGAAATACATTTATATATATATATATAATATAAATTATAAGATATAATTTATAAAATAATTATATAAATTATAAGATCACTTAATAAAATCTGCTCTATCTCCTTCTCAATTTTTTGTAAAATATTGTATTTATGCCTAACCCTTGTACATTTTCTCTAAATTCTGTATCTTTACTTTCCGTGCATTTTGAAAGAAGTGACATATGCTAATATTTTCCATTCTGTGATTAGGGAGAAAAAGCTACGTTGGAGTATTTGAAGAAAAAATAGACATTTGGAATTAAGGTTTATTCTCTCAACTGTCATCAGCTTTATTGTTTCGTTGTTATGGTCTTGAAGCAGACTGACTGTCTTAACAATGACTTCCAATTCAATGTTAATACTAGTAAAGTTTTAAGTCTGATATTACATTGAATAGAACCATACTTCATGGAAATTCATATTATTTTTGTGAGAAAGTACAAAGGAAATTTTCAGAATCTATGAAGAAAATGTTACCTAAACAGAGTTTCATCTGTAATTCTCAGTCTTATCAAAGAGGAAATAAGTATTGCTATTCAAATAACCAGGTCATCACAGTATGGATATTCACTATACAAGTTTTAGGACATTTTTTTAAGAAATAAATTCATAAGAAATATGTTTTTAAGGGGAATTCTGGATTTAAATATGGTTGCAGGAAATACGCTTGAAAGCTTATATTGTGTTTTGTTGGATTAGGTGCCTTTAAAATTCTTGATGTTTCACCAGAAGGTTATCAGAGTCTTCTTGTATGACTAATGTTCTGTAAATTGTTTATTGCTTGTACTTCCATTGTCCTCTGAATGCTTTTCTTGTCAGGATTTTAACACTCCCTTCCAAATAAAAACATTCTGGAATTTGTATCGTCCTTTGCATTTTTAGACCATTCCTTCTGCTGTCCTCTCTCTAAGTTACAACACAAATTCATTTTGATTAAGTCACTGAATTTAAGTGTTCCATAATTGGCAGAGTACTTGAATAGTAGTATATATCTTTGTATTCTTGAGGTATGGCAAAAAAATGCAAAGATGTATGCATAATTGGTAAAACAAATCCTAATGACCTCATTTAATCCCATCTTTTACTTTCTGTATAGTTCCTGTCTTGGGGCACCAAGAGATATTAAATGACTACTTTGTTTAAGAAATCTAGTAATGTGCACTGCAGTTAATTTATCTGGGAACAATTACTCACAGGGACTTAGGAGAGAGCATTACTATTCCTATCCTCTTGCTGGGGGGCACACAAAGTGAATGTGAGTGACAGTGTGCTTAGTGGTGGTGAGAGGTTTCAGTCGGTGCTCAGGAGTGGCCCTCCTCAAAACCCAGAGGATGCAGAACAGGCACAGAGATACACAACTGCCAAAAAACTGTCCCTGTCAGTGTTTGCATAATGGAAATGTCTAATGAGAGCTGCTTTGATGAAGGTGACTTTAGAGTAATACACAAAGTAGTATAAAGTTATATTAATTCCAGATGCTTCTGTTGGCACTCTTTTTTTGTTTGTTAGTTTTCGGTTGAGTTTGGTTTTGTGTTTTTTTTTGTTGTTTGTTTTTGTTTGTTTGGTTGGTTTTTTGTTTGGTTTTTTTTTTTTGTTTGTTTGTTTGTTTGTTTGTTTTTGAGGTAAAACTTGTACATTTGAAACTAAATGCCTGAACTTACCTAAGTATTCTGTTCATCTGGAATTGTCTTTTCTGTAGGACATCTAAAAGTTTGAACCAGCCAGAGATTTAATGCCTCTGAGAGTAATAAAATCTATATAGTCTGTTTGAACAACATAAAAGTTTATTTTGCTTTCAATTTCATAATTTACATGGGGACTTTTCCGTTAGATAATAAGAGTTGCTTTTCTACTGCCTTCAGGTGTTTTCTCTACCATTGTCTTATTGACAAATTTCTCTGTAATCCCTAACACAAAATTAAAATCGACCTATAAACTGAAACAAGTGTTAAACACTCAATTCACCCCTCACTAATAGCATTTTTTTCTCCCTATTCTTTATTAGAATACAAATATTCCTTCCTAAGTACTTCAGTGAAATTGTAAAATTCTTCAACGTTAGACTGCAAAGATAGGTTGATTTATGGTATTTTATGGCATTTCTATAGGTAACCTCTACCCTAATATTTAACTGTGGTAGAGAGAGAGAGATACCTGTTGAAATCTTCTCTCCACTTGAATACGATAGCCCACGATCTGAGTGCCATATAGCCATACAAGGAAGAAAAATAAAAAGGGTGATTTAATACTGGACACTGCTGTGCAAGCACTGAAAAGTGATACAAACCTGGGGTGCAGAGAGGTTCGCAAATATAAAATTGTTATTTATATAAATTTTATATATATATATATACATATTTTATATATATATATATATACAC
>VXAU01003380.1:0-15503 GCA_013399695.1 Formicarius rufipectus | reverse complement strand
AATTTTCCTGCCTGTGGCCTTTTCTATCAGAGAACTGCAATTTTGAAGTTCTAATAAATATCTGCAAATTTGAGTAATTACTCTAATTTTAAATAGTTATTTAAATTTATTTTTCAAAATAAATAGGATTTTCAAAAAAAATAGGATTTGCTTTCAACACATACCACATATTTGTTGTTGGGTTCCGTATTCTATATGTGTATAGAAAGGTGTATAAAATTACGGTCACTTACCTTTTAGAGAACATTAACTTTTAGATCAGTGGTTAATTCAATCTGTGAGAAACTTCTGACAAATCCAAGGCAGAAAACCACTAGTGAATAGCTTTTTGTTATTGTTTATCAGACAATTAACTCAGGAAATATTAGCCCACGCAACAAGAGAATAAATGCTTCAGTAAACCCACATTTTTTATATAATCTCTAACATTCATCATTATGCAATAATACATCTACTAACTTTCATGACTTAAAATGATAGAGTAAATGATGGGAAAATGACTGTTTAATGAAATCCACATGGAAGGTTTTGTCTCATTGGAATTTTCTCCCATTCCCTCTGTTTTGCCTCCAAACCATTCTAGCAATTTCAATTTACAGAAGATTTTGAGAGTACTGTGGGGAGCTTGATTCAGTAAACCACCTAAAAAGATCTAAATTTTCTTCCAGAGACCTTCAGAAAAAAAGAGCTGAGCTTTTAAATCTTATGTAAAATATTTTTTAATGTTATCTTCAGTTGTTTCGGTGTGGCATTTGCACCTTCTCAGCATCTGCATTTCTGATACAGATAGATGTGTAATGATATGCTGAACAGAGCAAGTATTAGATGCAGTAAGGGTTTTCACTGAATTGGCTGTAGTATGCGTGCAATTATCCCTGAGCCCCAAGGTTTGGATTAAGGACTTTTCCTTGGAGAAGTAATCCTAGGTTTCCTTTTCCCCCTGCTACTCAGCCCTCCTCAGTATTCTTTTAAATAAAACAAATAAATTATTCAGATAGTCACAGAATATCTCTTGTAAATATCCACTAGGGTTTTGATCTTAATGGTGAAAAGGCAAGTATTGATACTTGAGTTAGGGTATAGTAGTGTCAACCAAACAAGTAAAGTTCGTGCCATGGTGCAAGAAATTACAAGGGTTAGTCATCACATCACCCTGAATACTGGAAAAGTGTACAAAATGGAAACCTCAGGTCCTGGCTGTCTTACAATTTCAGTTGAGTAAGGATTCGAGCTTTCTTTCCCTCTTTATTTTTTTTTCTTTTGCTTTTGGTATGGCATCAGAATTAAGACTGTATTTTAGTGAAACAATGGACAATTAGAGTGATGAAAGCAAAGACAAATGGTGTTGTGCAGTTTGGTTGGGCCTTTTTTGCTTTTTCCTTTTAAGACATTATGGTTTATGTTACTGTGTCTGGTTGCAATGGGTTGAGCAACTAATGAAAGGAAATTCCATTCTCTGTTAGCATTATTATTTTCTCTATTTCAAAAAGCCATTAATACTCGAAGTCCTTTGTTCTGTTTTCCTTCTAGTACAACATAGAAAAAACAGAAGAGAAATTAATACATTAAGAAAAAAAAAATCCATAGAAAGGTTTACATATAGCAAGGTTCACTTCTTCTTGGCATCCTTGCTGAATTTTCTTTTCTGGCAATGCATTCCTGTCAAGCTGGTACAGGAAAACTTTTCTAGAATGCCCAGAACAAAGTTTCACACATTTTTGAAATATAGGTAACTGCAACAGCTTATAGGCCCCATGGATATGACAAACAATAGTAATAACGTGCGCCTATTTGTTATGAAAGCTAGAAAAGATTAATGAAGGAAATAGCTTATGCAGAGAACAGTGGCAGCTCCAGAGGGCAATGTCTTATTAGAACCTGTGTTCCTCTGCTTTTGGTTAAATTGGCTTGAAAAAACTGTTTCAGGTAGCTCCATATGGTGGCTGAGAGTGAATGAATATTGCTGTGTATTCTGAGCAATTACATAATGCTGTATGATTATATACAGCTTCACTTTCTAAAATTGCCAATTAAATGATATATTACCTTTGGAAGATTAAACAAAACAATGTAAAGCCAATTACTTCTATGTGTTGATAAATCCTTTGCAGAAGTGTTTTCAATAGTATTGGCTATTTTTTCTCTGTCAGTCCTATTAAAATTGTCAACTTTGTGACTGCTATAGGAACAACTTTTCTACCTAGATCTTAAAGACTAATTTCTTTTTTTTTTTCCCCATCAAATTAAATTGTGTTTTAATTTATTCCCATTTGGTGGTGTCTTGTTAAAAATAAGTGTATACAGAACTTTGCAGGTCTTTAAGAATTAAACATTTCATGCATACTTACAGATTGATATACAAACACAAAACATTACTGGAATTAGCAGAAATTTGCATTTACTTCAGGAGATTCTAGATTTCCATTACCACAACAATGTGAGAATATGTAGCAGCAATAAGGCTGTCAAATAAGTATTTCCCTAATGCTTTTTGTTTCCAATGCTCTTTATTTTTATGTTGCCTTTATATTAGTTACTCAGAAATAACTTGAATGCTAGTATTTAAGACCTTTCATATATTTAGATATTTCACTAATTTTACTGTCTGCCTGCCTAGTTACAGGACAAAAAATTATCTTGACTGATCTACTTGATTGTTTGGTCTAAAAACTTGTCCAATATTAAGCTGAACAAAAATCCAAAAGAAGTATTTACTTACCTCAGTAGGTATTTAGGCTGTTGTCATAAAATACATAGATCCATAAGGGAGTTTTGCACAAGAGGTTATTCTGGGGGATAGGGGTTTATTTTGTTTGGGTTTTTTTCTCTGCTTTTGGTAATGAAAATTTTTACCATGTGAATTCTCTCCTGACCTGCATCCAAAATTAGAATCTTTTTAATTACATAACTTGGAAGTAAAATAGCTGTTCCTGTAACTGGTTTAACTCATGTTTGAGCTCAATGAAATTCAAAAAGGTAACTATTAAAACCAAAACCAAACAATAAAAACTTCATATTTTTTAATTGGTTTCACTATGCTTTTTTTGCTTATTCAACAAAAATTTCATTGTGAAGACCCTCATGACTAAAACATTCATAGCCAGCCAAGGGCAGGAGCCTATATCACGTTGCTCATTGCATATATTATTATGATAGCAGCATACAATGTGTGCTTTGTCTATTTAAACTAATGATTTAGAAATGTGGCCTTAAGCTAATGGACTAGAGTAATTTTTTTGAATGACTATGTGTTCATCCAACATTTGGATGTCGAAGTACTTTTGTTGCAGGAATAATTTCATTGTAGTGGGTGTTTCCTTCATCCCTGTGAAAAATACATCCTCTATTTCAGGATGAGGCACTCAAGGGGTTAACTAAACCTTGTTTCTGTGGTGAGAAAACTAATTGGTATTGATTAGCAGTTGGTGCAGCATTGCTGGAAGGGCTATTAAAGCCCTAACGTACAGTACAAAATGATGCTGAAAGCATCATGTACTCCCTAGACTGTCCTATACTAACCGTTCCTATGTTTGAGATGTCCTCCTGACTTTGCTTATGATTCTCAGGAGCTTTGTTATACTCAGTGATTTCAAATTCTAAAGAACATTTAATTAGTTAAATGGGGACTAGGGTGAAGGGGAATTACCCAGATGTAGAGGTGGCTGTCTTTCTCCTCAGACAAAATTTGAGGGCCATTTCATTAAGAAAGAAATCATTAAAGAATTGGATCTTATAGCTATATCTTTTATGTAGCTTCACTGTACGTGATAACAAAGTGACAGCATGGCACTGGGAAGTACATGTTTCTTTCCTTGTGCAGCTATTTTATATTTGTCAGTCATTATATCCTCACAATGAGCCAAGAATACACTGGACTTTGCATAAGTGATATCATAGATGATCTACTCATATTTGTTGCTTATATTTTGAGACAATTGCTCATCAAGAAGTTTTTTGAAAAATTAAGCTAAATATAGCATAACTCAAGGAAAGCATGTTAAAATTAGAACAGAAGTTGCATATCATAAGCTTAAATCTCATTTCACTTAGATTGATGCTAATCCATTTTTTCTGTATATCAAACGGAATATACTCATCTTGACATTTTCTGACTGTTTCAACAACAACAACAAGTTGTCCAGTAAAAATGTCAAGCACAGTTAAATGCTTTAGGGCATTGTTTAAACACTAGGTAGTGACTTAGAACAGTGTGGTTGGACTCTTTTTTGCCTGGGTCTGACTCAAGAGGTGCTTCTCCTGCACTGCCAGGTAGTTGTGACAGGTCAAGGACCAGTGAAGGAGGAAACGAGGGAGTCTGAGGGTGACATTGCATGATCCATGCAGGGGTCCCAAAGGAACATTCTAATCCCTGTGACTTCTACACTTGTATTGCCTTTGTTTAGAAAATTTGCAATTGCTAAAGGATAAACTGCAATTTCATTAAAACCTTTAGTGATTTGATTTGTTTCTTATTTTAATTCAAGTTCTCTGGTAGTAAGCCATTGTAATCCCCTAGCAGCACATTAGTTTCAGCCTCAATAAATTGTTTCCAGGACTTAACAAAATGTTAAAATAGACTTTCGTAGCAGAAGTTGAACAAGCAGACATACTGTGGCAGAGCTCTGCATTTTTCTTCATCTATTTCTTCTTAACTTCAATGTACTGTCACCCACTCTACATGAGGTGGTTGGGATGAGAAAAATATGGTCCGACACATAGATTTTTACAAGTAGGTATAAATGTAGTAGTAGAATCTTCACCCGTACTTTTTATGTGCATATATATAAATTGTTGCCTTTTGTAAAAATAGTATATTTTTCTCGGTATGAAACTGCATATCTTTTGTTTATTATCCATGTTAAAAAAACACATCTTAAATCTTAATTTTGTGGGGAGGAACAGTATGTTTGCTTAACCTAAATGAACTGTCATTCAGATTAAAACATATTATTGAGGAGAGACAGGATAGAACACTAATTTTTCTAGACAAATGAATATTAGCATGTAATGCAGTACATTACAGAATACCTAAGTAACTTAATGCCTTCTTATGAGAAATCTTGGAAGGCACTTGACTGTGTATAGTAACACACTACCAGACTTTTTAGATTGACTAGTTTCCCTGCCCCAAAATTGTAATGACATAAAATTAAAACAAAACAAAACAAAACAAAAAAAACCAAACACCACTCTACAATACAAAGCTGTATTATCTCAAATTAAATCCTTCCAT
Source organism: Formicarius rufipectus (assembly GCA_013399695.1). Taxonomy (NCBI): domain Eukaryota; kingdom Metazoa; phylum Chordata; class Aves; order Passeriformes; family Formicariidae; genus Formicarius; species Formicarius rufipectus. The sequence goes on along the minus strand of VXAU01003380.1, from coordinate 10,270 downwards.
AACTGAGAAGAAATGAGACATCAGCTGTCTGTCATGAGACAGATAGCTTCCCAAACACAGAAATCCAAGTGTGTCAGTGGCTTTGTGGGGATATAGTTGAGTTTGAAGTTACTTTATAAAGGTAATAGTGATTTTCAAATCTTACTCCAAAATTATGTTGTCATTTCTGATTCAAGAGGTGAAGTAATGTTTTATCTGTCTTTTGAAACTATTAATACTGACTACTTAATGTTGCTTTTAGCAAGCATACATTCATTTACCAGGTGACACATTGCAATATTTTTGTTATCATAGTGGTATTTTCCTTCAGTTTTAGGATATGAAATGACAAAACATATGATTGCTGGATAGTCACAATCCATTGGGACTAGTGTATGAGTACCGCACATAGGGATCTTATGAAAATACTGTTTGAGAGACTGAAATGTTAGGGGTTAATGACTCAAACAATAAGCCATTTGGAAATGTGGTGGGTGTTTTGTGACCATGTCCAAGGTAGCAGCCCAGGTGAAGAGGGTATGAGCACCAGAGGATGATCACAACAAACCAACGTTTTTTTAGCAACAAGCTGGGTTTTGAGCCAGATCAGGGAAGAGGCCTATAAGAAGCAGATGCTGCTAGATGGGATAATGCTTTGTATCATACTGATATCCTCCCTTACTCAATTGACTCAGTGTGCAAGCTCCATCTAAGGAAGTACTGAGACATTTGCACATAGGCCTGAAGGTATTCATCCCTTCTGATGGGGCATAACTGGCTCAACTACATTGACTGACATGAGAGGTAGCTGTCATGTCTTAGAAGGGATCATAAGCCATCAAAGATCCCTGAAGTGCCCCCAGACTCCTTTCTGGGGCCTTCCACCAGAGGACTATGCATGCTTCACAGTGTTACAACAGACAGCGTAAAACTTCCCTCCCAGGGAAGGTATCTGGATGTTTCCAAGTAAACCTGAATATATATTAACTCATTGGACTTTGACTTTCATGGGCTTATCCCACTCCTGATGGATCAAGACTGTGACCATCACTTCCACCAATGGACATTGAAATTGCAACAATCGAGTCTCATTGCTGGATCCACAGGTAGTGGAATCTTTCCTCTCTACCATCTACTTTTATAATTCCTTTCTCTTTCTTTCTTTTCCTTATATATTTTCTTAAGTGATATTTTTATGCTTTTGTATTGCTATATTTCTACAGATAATAACCAAGCCAGCTACACATTAGTTGCAAACTATTTGTTCTAAAATAAACTATATATATATATATATATTTGTAAACACTGGTAATTCGGTGTTATTTCATTCTAATCCTCCTCAAGAGATATATTAGCAAAAACCTGACTTGCCTTCATCTTTGAGGGCGGGTCATAGCATACTGGTTTACTCCTATTTTCTCATCCCCCTGTCTTCAACTCTACTATCTAACATTTGTTTGTTGCAACTTATTTTTTGAAATATACCCAGAATTCTCTCTGCTTTAAAAATCAACCCAATTATTGTACTTTTCAGATGATCTAAACTTATTTCAGTGATGAAAGAAACTGTTGTAAAATGTTGAAAGAACTTAGGAGTAACTTGAACAACAGAGTTGCACACTTCACATTATACGAAGATAAATTTCACTGAGTACTGAGGCAAAGTACTTCAAAAACATCTGCTAAACATAGACGTGGGTAATGATAAACTAATCAAATGCTTTTGTGGATGACTGTCATCCAGCTTTACCTAAGAACAGACAAGCTGTCAAATCAAGCTAGTCATTGTTAGGAGTCACTCAAGAAAGACTCAAGAAAGAAGTTCACTTGAATCTCTTTCACATAAATATATCTTTTCTACCAATTATTTGATCTGAAAGACACATAAATAGAATCAATCCTGAATTCACCTCTTTCATTGCCATGCAAATAGTTCTGTAAAATTTCTCAAGAAAACTGCAGTCTGCCTTCCCAGTGTTCAACAGTTCACATAGAAACCTTTACTGTTATCTTCAGTGAAAGAAGAATATGACATATTAGTGTATTTATAAAGCTTCTTACATGTGTCCTTTCCTTAGTGAATGATGATTTTCAGGCCTGTAGTTCCAGTGGTCTGAAGTGATGTGAAGAACAGCAGTTTACTTTGCATTACAGTAGGGATTTTTAACAGAGTCTACAAATACGTGCAAATAGATTTTGCTGTTTTGGTCAGGATGATTAGGTTGTTATACTGCCTGAAATGTAACTAATATCAAGGGTACACATAGTGTCTTTACAAAAGGATGTAAATCACTGTAATTTCAGTGTGTGTGTGTCCTACAGGGAATGTCTTTGACCATTTCAATGTGAGAGTGTTAGGTGCACAATAGAAACGTAGCAGGAAACAGTAGAAACAAGCAGCTGTACCTTATTGTTTTGCATTAAATGAAGTTTATTACATTTTCCCCTTTTTCTTAGAAAGTGAAGTGCCCAAATCCAGTTTTAGGAAAAAAAAACAAACCAAACCAAACCAAAACAAAACAAAACAAATTTAAATGGAATCCAAATGAACTGTATTTATTACAGCTGATCAGAGAATTTTGCAAGACTTAATAAAATCAAAAGCCTTTCCTTACTTCATGGCTGCTCAGCACTTGGTTTCACTAGACCTTTAATGCTACAATTAAAATAATAAAACAACTCAAAAATAAATTCATTGCAAGTATCTTTACCTTCTAGTCTATAAGTTCATTTTGGAAGAGAGAAGATTATATCTGTTGAAACTCTTCGTTTGCTCAGGAATAAGTATACTATGTGCTCTTTAACTTTACTGTTCAAATGACTAATTCCATAACTGTAATGGTAATATTCTTTATACACATTAAATCTCTATGGTGAATTCTTTTTTTTCTTTGTAACTTATAACTCCTGAAAGATGTGAAATGATTTAATCAAATAGATAGAAAGAAAGATAGGGAAAAATTGTGATAAGCATGAAATCCAATGTAAGATGTAATTTTCCACCAATTTAGTGTCTACTTTCAAAAGATATAGTTGGGTAAGAGGTTGGAGTTGAAAATAATTAGTTTTTGTTGTCTGTGTTTGCAGGGTGAATTGGGACACAGTTTGAACAAATGATATTTCTTGTAAAACTGTATTAAAGCTATTTCTAGAAGAAAATTGTAGAAAAGCAAGGCATTTTGCTATTGGTACACAGGTCTCAGGAATTTACCGTTGAAAATATTAATGAATTTTGCATTAGACTTAACTCCAGGAGACTGAGAAATGAAATGACAAGTTGTAACTTCTTAAAGCATATACTAATAAGATTTTAATACCTTTCTGTATTTTTAATTGAGTTTTATTATTTTTTTTCCCTAAAATCTGCAAGCCAATTCTTAATCATTGTAGAACATTTGTGGGAAAATGGTATATGTCATTACCAATTCTTTTTATTGTTTCTTTTAATGGAGAAACTGATCTTGTTTATCTCTGGCTAGTGTCATAGCAAACAGTAAAATAAATAGAACACAGTGATTTACCAGGGCAGAGAAAGAGGAATTGGTATCCTTTAAGTAATTCAAACAAAGCAATGAAAAGACATGATTTTTGATTTTTTTTTTTTTTTTAAGAAAAGGAAGACACATTCTTCTAATTTTTATAATTTCAGAAGCATATGCAGGACTTTTTTCATCCTTGCCCTTATTCTTTTATCTGAAAAGCCATTTTTCATTTTAAAGAGATAAGTCTCAAATTAAAGACAGCCTCCAAATATTGCTGATATGCCTCCTGCTGCTGCCCAAGAAAGGTAGATGTGAGACACCACATGTGGTAAAGAAAATTCTGCATTATAGCTGGATTAGAGGAGCAGCAGTGACAGGGACAGCATCAGGACACTGAGTATTACCGTTTCTATTTTACTGCTTTGTGTTTGTCTCTTGATGTTTGTCTAGTGCTGAAAGAAGATAGGGACAATTGAAATGATGTGACCTCTCACCTCATATGTGCTGTGACAGTTCTCTCTGTATGCTATGTACCGAATCACTCCCTGGGTAGCATAACATAATTTCAATTGATTTTGGTGGGAGTTGAACTGAGGCAAGTAAGGGCAAAATTTGGTCTTTTGGCTGCCGTGGTTCTGTGCTTGAAGATTGCAAAGGCAAATAAGGGTCTGTGTAATTCCATTTCTTCTGAGTAAACTACTGTTTGAAAAAGACTGAAAAACCAGAAACTTGCTGCAATGTCATTATCAGTATGAAGCCCCAGCTTGTGTCACTGTAAAAAGAAGGGGAACATAAGCCAAGTTTTTGGAAATGTCAAGAATTATCTCTGCTTTGTCAGATTTGAGAGTGGCATCATGGGGCTTAATTAGACATCCTGTAATAGAAAATGCAGGAGTGTTAGTCAGTAGTGTTAGTCAGTCAGTCTTTCACAGAGATATAAACATTCATGCTGCTACACTATTCGACATCTTTCCAGTGAGCTTGTGAGTAACCTAAAATATAAAGAAAAATTATTCTAGTATAAAATGTCAGGCTGATGCTCAGATATAATTTTTCCCTATTTGTTTCTAACAGGTCTCTCTAAATCTACCAAAAGAATCAGCTAACATGATTAGAATTTTTAAATATAAACCCTGGAATTCTCTAACTGGTGTTTTGTTATGGGAAAACTTACAAATCCACTGTCATTCCAACAATATTATTTTACCATTTTTGTTTCCTTTCAGAGGCTTTTAATTTGTAGGAGGTTGAAAGTATTGCATTCACAGAGTTCAGATATGCTTTCCTGAAAGTATATATGTATGAGCTTCTAAAAAGCCCTGATACAATTCAATACAAAAATTTTTCAGTCCCCTGAATTTTGGGCACGTTTTTGAAGAAACTCAGCTTTAGGGACTTGTAATCTATGAAAATTGTATGAAATAATAAATTTTAAATAGTCCATAACTTCAAGATAAGCCCTGGTACCAGTTTTGTGGTTGTTGTTTTGTTTTGTTTTGTTTTGTTTTTTGTTTTGTTTTTGGTTTGGTTTGGTTTGGTTTGGGTTTTTTTGTTTTGTTTTGTTTTGTTTGTTTTCGTTTTTTGTTTTGTTTGTTGGTTTGGTTTTTTTGTTTTTGTTTTTGTTTGTTTTTGGTTTTGTTTGTGTTTGGTTTGTTTTGTTTGGTTGGTTTTTGTTTGTTTTGTTTTTTGTTTTGGTTTTGTTTGTTTTGGTTTTGTTGGTGTTTTTTGGTTTTGTTTTGTTTTTTTTCCTTGTTTTTGTTTGTTTGTTTTTAGTGTATCATTTTATATTTTTACCCTATTCGAATTACTAGAACTTTAGATCACGCCAGAAGAATGAAAATTAAGTATTTTCAAAGGAGACATTCACACCTAATTGTATTGTATTATTTGACTGTTAATGGAAGGTAACGAGATGAATTTTTGCAAAATGCTACCTCAGATTCATGGTTGCAATATTATACTTTCCTTTCTGTGACGCTTGAATGGATACTGAACTGTGGTAGAATGAATATATGATGATCAGATGCATAATGAGTGAGCTGTTTATATTTTTGCAATAATCATAGCAATAATAATTAATAAAATAAGTGGTTTACCCTCCAGAGGTGGGATTGTATTGATATAAAACTACAATGGGAAAGAAGCCTTTCATAGTACTTGAAAATCTCTATCCCCTTCAGTTGCATCGGTTTACAGAATGGCTCTTTTTTTTCCTGTGTATCAGAAGTTGATATTTTTCTTCAGAAATTTCAAGTATTCTTTGTTCAGTTTATGAGATTTTTTTTTTTTTAATATGCTGTTTTATTGATTACGCATTTTTATCTAAGAGGTTGCTTTAATAAAAGTATCTTGTATGCTTGCAGATGTCAAGGGACTAGAACAGTCTTGATACAGTGTAGTTGTCACACGAAAGGGCAGTTACCTTGACCCCTTTATGTTTGATCAGTCTGCCAATGCCTCAGGAAAGCCAAGACCCTTGTGCCTGACCAGTACGTCAGCGTCCTGTTATGGGGACTCCACTGAACAGGCTGCTGTGTAGAAGGGTGATTTGACTAACATTCAGGGACACACATCGACAGCACACTGGAGTTGAATCCTTTATTATAATCTGGAAAGAGTGACTCCCTTCTGGAACTCCCCTCTTTTGTTGTGTTATCCACTGCTGGCAAATGCTAATGCTTTCAAGGACTCATGCTAAACAGTTTATGGAGTAACACACTTTATTAACAAACACACTGATAATTTGGATGATTAAGGTTTGAATGTTGCTGGTGATAGTAACCAGCTGCAAAAAACCGAATTTGAAGCAATATAAAGACAAGCTCTAATCACCAATGAAAACTAGCTTGACATGAACATTTAGTGTACACGGAGTATAGTTCTTAGCCAGTACGGATCCCTATGGTGTAGAAGACAGATTCAACCTGTTGACTGATCCCAGAAGATATGATGGAGTCTTCCCTAACTTCTCCCCATCCCTAACTCACTTTTATACTGTATCTTTATATTTAGGTGGAGCTTGAGTGACTCTAGTCTTTTGTTGCTTATTGGTGTCACATTTTGTTTCACTTTTAAAGACATAGTCAATAAAATACAGAGTGCATGTGCAGTTGAGGGGTTGTCATACCTTGGAGGCAGGTAACTTTGGGATGGAGATGTCCATTAATATTATAATAAGATTATAATGAACCAAGTTTATCTGAAGAAGGCGATTTCCACACAGTCACTGGTTCAGCAGCAAGACATCTCCTATCTCCCTCACCTGACAACTGCAGCGCAGTTTACTGACTACATGGTACCATCAATTTCCTATGCCTGCAAGGATTACAGCAGAGCCTGGCTGCACTATCTTCACACCACTTCACCCGTCATTTCATCCCTCTCAGTATGTACTTAAGGTTGCAGGCTGTGTTGTGTGGGCAACTACCACGAAGCAGATCCCATGCATGTCAGCCACATTTGAGCCAGGAAGTAGCAATTGCATTTCACCTATAGTTTTTGTACTGTTTTAACTTCTGTTAGAACTTAACTTCCTAGTTTTCTCAGTTTTACCCTCAGTTGTCTTCCTGCATTAGTGTTCTGAAGATTGATGAGAAAATCTTTTCCTGTTGGCCCATGTATTTGCATAATGTGACATTTCACCTGATGTAAGAAAATCTAAATGGTAGAAATTTATAATTATGGACACCATTGCAACTCTATGGAGAAATGCATGACAGAATCTGTTACAACATCTACTTCTGGGTTAGAAAACCCAAAATAAAAACTTCTGAAAATCTGGAAAACCTCGGTTTAAACCTGTTTTTTATTATCTTTGACCTATCTAACAGTTAATGCAGTCATGTATTAGTAATGCAACTATTCCTACTAATATTATGTCACATTTTGCCATCAAAACAGAAAGAGCTGTAGTTGGATCCATCCAAAGTAGTTGAACATAGACTTCATTTGGTTTTATTGCCTATTTTGTAGTTACAGAAATATACTTTAGTCTATAAGGGAAATGGAGAAAGCACCATCATTACAACATGTACAAGTTTTCCTCATTAGCAGGAATATCTACTTAGTGATCTCATGTGTAATTGTTTACACCTTTTAAAGAAGTACTGCATATGGAGAAATTCCTAGCTCTTACATTAAAGATTAATTATGCTTTTTAAAATAAAACCTGTCTTTTTAGGGTTTTCTTTTGCATGGGTTAAAAAAAATGAAACAAAAAACCAACCAACCAACCAAACAAACAAAACCAAAAACAAACAAACAAACAAAAAACAACCAAGAGCAAGACAAAATGAATGAAAAAACCCACATACAGAGTAAAACAAACCCAAAAAACCCCAACCCAAGAGAAACCAAATAAAAACCCAAACCCACCAAACAAAGAAACCCGAATGTCATTAACAACCAATTTCATAACCGCTTTTCTCCCCAGTTTTCTAAATAATGTGCTACATTGTAAACTGTCACATTAGATTATATCCATCATGTAGCATTATAGCACCTGATTTGACATAAAGGGTTGTGAAGGCAAGTATTAGATATAAAGAGAGGAAAAAGGTTTTATAAGTGCCAAGGATGCATCTGTGTGTTTGTATATCCACTTATTTACTATTAACATGTAAAAGCCACATTTTGCTCACATTAAGGGTTTAACTTAAACCTCTATATCAAAGACATTTTGAATGCAGAAGAAAGCTGTGCCCTTAGCTCACCCTGCCACACTACAACACGTTACTGTCTGTTATGTAACATCAGTCACTGAAAAGACTTGTCTGTTGACATTTGAGTGATTTAAAGCTATTTTAATTCTGGAGAAAAAAACCCAAAACTTTCCCTCCACTTTATGGCATCTAGGCTTCTCTTGTTTGTGCACATACTTATAAACAGGGTGGTTTTTCAGCTACAAACAAATCCTCCGAGTCTTGGAACTAGTTTAAATTTATTTTCATTCTCCATCATTTGTTATAAGTAATAGTCTAGTAGAGTAATTTGTGTCCAAAGGAATCAAAACTCTGGAGGTCATCTAGCCTAGCCTCTTCAAAACAGTGTTAAATACCGAATTAGATATGACCTCTTACTTTTTCATGTGTAAGTATTGTATTACCATAGTTGGCAACTGCCATACAGATCATGTAACAATATCCAAATTTTTTACTTTATAACGGAACCTTCCTTTTTTCTGAGTCACTTCTATTTGCGTTCAACATAAGCAAAATGTTATGCCCAAGCAAATAAGATATTAATAACATGGAGTAATAAAAACTATTAAAAAAATTACACATGAAAGTAATTTACTGTGTTTTCAGAAAGTAACGCTTTATTTTATGTGCAATAATTAAAAAAGGTTGATTTTATCTTAATGTCAACTTTGAGTCCAGTCACAAATTGAATTTTGATTTTGTTTCATATATTCTGTTTAGAACCGCTTGAGAACTGTTCCCAGACTTAGGTAAGGCTGAAGGAAAGTGCTTCAGAAAGCTAGCCGAATGTTTTTATCTTAGCAGTGCAGGACGCAGTGTCCTTTCATTACTTAAAATGCAATTTACATAGCCAGATAGCTTCAATATCTATTTTAGTATTTATTCCTACTTTTTTTCTAAGAAACATTACTAATATTTCCACCTGTATTTTCTTTATTACAAAAATAGGAGTTGAAAGAGACCTCAGGAGGTTGTGTAGTTCAACCTCCTCAGTGAAGTAAAGAAGCAGGACTTCTGAATAGTGACTATATCAGCTTACCCATGATTTTCTAAAGCTGAGTCTTGAAAATCTCCAGAGATGGAGTTTTCGCAACTTCTCTATGTGATCTGATTCAGTGTTGTACGAGAGCTTTTCCTAATGCTGAGAAAACATCACAAGTCACAGCTTGTAGCAGATGTTCCTTGTTCTACAGTTTGGCATTGCCAAGAGTTTCACAGTTGTGGTTGTAGATGTCCAAGTGCTTGGAGGCTTATTCTCCTCTTAGCCTTCTCTTCAACAGACTGGAAAAAAAAAAAACCAAAAACAAAAACAAAAAAAACACCAGCTCTACGAATTTCCTCTGTCAAGTAGATGCTTCACTCTCTTGGTGGTCTTCCACTGAATACTTCACAGTTTCACAGCATCTCCCTTGAACTGAGACACAAAACTGAACACATATTCCAAATGCAGCCTTACTGAGATTGAGTTGAAAGTCATAATTTACCTCTACCAGCTGACCATAGTTTGTTGGATGTAGTCCTGTATATGTTTTGCCACAGTTTGTTTCCACTTGAGCCACTATAACATCCAGATAATTTTCAGCCGGTCTTACTCAGCCAGCTGCTTTCTGTTCTGTATCAGTGCATAGGTTTATTCTGTCCTAGGTACATAGTTCTGCTTTTGCTGTGAACTTCATGAGATTTTTGTTAGCCAAATCCTCAGCCTTGCAGATGGTCATATCAGTGAGCTCTTTTAATGTCCTCAGTTGAATCCCATCAAGTCTCATGTATCAGGTCTTTATATTTAAACTCTAGGATATATATAAAAAAACTGAGGATTAAGGTAAACACAAAGCAAAGGTTTCATACTGTGAGTAACACGCCTGCTTTTCTCATCAATAGACAATAGCTTTTCACTTTCCTTGACCCCACATATTCCTTCTGTGAGCTACCATCTCAAATTTCATGCTTTGATCCTCATCTGGTACTCATGAATAAAACAGGTCCAGGCAGTACTTGTTTCATATATGAACCAGAAGGAAAGTTACATTCCTCATGGATAATGCAAATCCCAAAACTGACTGAAGCATATAAGTATTTGTTGTTATGTGTTTGGGGTTTTCTCCTTTT
>VXAU01003378.1:152259-187356 GCA_013399695.1 Formicarius rufipectus | reverse complement strand
CCCGCGCCCGCCACCGCCGCCGCCGTCTCGACGCGGAGCCGCCGCTGAGGGGCCGCCGGAGGGCCCCGCCTCGCTCCCGCTCGCCGGGGGGGGCTCTCGGGGCCGCTCCCGGGCTGGATGAATGTGGGAGAAGATGGAGACCAAGACGATCGTCTACGACCTGGACACCTCCGGGGGGCTCATGGAGGTGAGGCCCGGGGCGCGGCGCGGGGGCCGGGCCGGGGGGCCGCGGGATGGTGAGGGATCCCCGGGGCCCCGTGGCCTTACAAGGAAGCGCGGAGGGACTGGGGCGGCTCGCCCGACACCCGGAGAGGCCCTGCCGGGCACGGGGCGGGCTCGGCCGGGGCTCTGTGTCCTCCCCGGGCCCGGGGCAGCGTCCGTGCAGCCCCTGAGCGCCCGCTCTGTCTGTGTGTGCATGTGCAGCAAATCCAGGCCCTCTTGGCTCCCCCCAAGAGTGAAGATGGGGAGAAGAAGAGCAGGAGGCCCGAGAAGGAGCCCAGGCGAAGTGGCAGGGCCACTAACCACGATAGCTGCGATAGCTGCAAGGAAGGAGGGGATCTGCTGTGCTGCGATCACTGCCCCGCCGCTTTCCACCTCCAGTGCTGGTAAGGCTCGGCGCTGTGTCGGTCCGGATCTGCCCGGAGCACCTTCCCTCCGACCGCTCCCGCTTCCCGTTAGGTCCCGGCGAGGGGGGGACGCGGGGCCGGGTGGAGCAGGCAGGAACAAAAAGGAGGTGCCCACCCCTCTCAGGTCTATCTCCCCCGAGACTAATCCCCAGCGGCCGAGGAGAATCTGCCCCTCGCTGCTTTCTGGGGGGCTGGGGGTCCGTGCCCCTCCTTTCTTTTTGTGCTGAGCAGCGGGCGAGAGGCCTGGAGGAGGAGCGAGGCCGCCGGCTGCGCGGCCTGGCTGCCTTGGCGCTGCCCCTGCCCGGCCTTCCGCCCCCCTCCCAGCAGGGAACTTCCCCTCCTCACCCCGCTCCAGGGGTGCGTGGCTTGGGGAGGACCCTCCGGAGGGCCCCAGCTGGAGAGGGGGAAGCGGTGGATGCGTCTCTGCACCGGGCCTGACGTTCCCAGCGCTTCCGAGCTGCTGCAGCTGCTGGGAATAATGGAGGTTGCTGTCTCTGTGTCTCCCTGCCTCACTGTTTACAATATGGCGACCTTCCTTTAAATTATATTTTTATTCTCAGCGCCATTTTGGCTGCATATGTGACTTCCAAACCCTCGCAGCGCTCCCCACAGTATCTCAAACGTGGAAATACCTCCCCTGTGGAAATCCAGGCCTCTAGACTTTAACACTGGCCGGCTTTATTCCTTTCCCTCCTTTTCTTCCGTCCTCCTGCCTCTTCCAACCTGCTTGTCTCCTCCGTGGGGGTGTGTGCCGTGAGCTGGGGGGCAGTCGGGTGCTCTTGCTGGGAGTTGCTTGGCTTTGTTGACGAGGGCAGAGCTTTCTGCTTGCAAATCTGGGTGCTGGGTGGGAGCGAGGTGCGTGTGGAGGTGGCAGCAGAGCAGAGCTCGAGGCAGTGAGCCTGCAGTGGGAATGCCTTTTGCTGCCTTCCCTCGCAGCTTCCCAAGCTCTTGGCACAAAGCAACCCGCCAAAAGCAGCCTCAACTTTCCTCCCCAAAGTTTTTGCCTTCCTGCACCCGGGGCCTGCACACCTCCGAGGCAGCTCTGCCGAAATCCCCCCTTTCAACAGTTGACACAGGCGGCCAGTTTGTGTTAAATTAGCACAGCCAGAGTGGATAATGGAGTGGAGGAGGGAGCCGGGCAAGTCAAACAGCTGGAGCTCGGGCGTACAGAGTATTCTTCCTTAGGGGAGATTTTTTAACCACATTCCTTTCTCTCTTTCATGCTTTGGAGCTTTGTTTGCCACCCTGTTACAGCTGTCTCCTCTGCTGGTTTGTTTTTTTCACTCTTGAAATTTTTTTTCCTGATTTTCATTTGTTTGATGGTTATCCTGCATTTCTGTGCTAATTGCAGGTCTCTCTGGGCTATTAAACTGGTTGCTGATACCAGGAGAGCTGGGTGTGTGGTCACGGTTCTGTAGGGAGTGTCCCGTTAGCAGCCTGTAGCCAGGCAAACCCGACAATGCTGTAGTGTGCAGCCATGACATCATCCCTCCTGCCCTGAGGAAGTGCTACTGGTGCTGGTGCAGATCCTCTAATATTTACTAGGAGGATACTAATTATCATTGTTTCTTGCCCAGTGTTCTTGATGAGCTTTAATTTAAGGGTGTTTTTTTCTTCTGCTGGGCATGGTTGACACATCCCAAGCCTTCTCTTAGTGAGGCTGGAGTGATGGCTAAAACTTCACGTTTGAGGTGGAAGAGCTGTGGCTGAGGCTGTAGAGTGACTCTGAGTGCTAGTTAAACCTGACTGTAAATGAGACCATTTTGTGCATGGCTGAATTTCATGGCTTAATTTGGCAAGTTTTTTTATAGTTAGCAAGTGGCAAACAGTCATGTAAATCAGATACCTGTAAAGCTTTGGCTGTACCCGAGTTAATTGCATTACAATTATTTTTTGAAAAATATGTCTTTGGCTAACTAGTTACTGTTCAGAACAGAAATGAAAGAGGCAGTTCTGTTTGATTCCTTTCCTGGGGTCTCTCTAAGGTGGTCTCTGACAGTAACCCAGGCCCTGCTGTTGGAGGTTGCACAATGTGGAAAGGCTTCACTTAGAGGCCTCCAACTTCCTCCAGGACCTCAATCTGACCTTCAGCCATGGCCTTCAGTTGACCCAGGTTGTCTTGAAGGGATGCTCAGGTTTTGTTTTTGTGTTTTCTTCCCTTTACCTCCTACATCCTGCTTAAAGTAAACCTCTGTTCTGGATATAAACTTAGCCATAAAGGCAGCACTTGCAACTTTCTTTCTGCCTCCTTTTTTAATTAAAGGATAACAGCTGTATTGCAAGGTTTGGTTTAATCATTTGAATAGCACTGCTGGGATACACTAACTGATTTGTGTGACAGCTAACCTGTTCTTTAAATATTTATTGTAAGCTTTCGAACCAGGTTGCATTTATTATCAATATAGCATAAAAGAAAAGAGCAGTTCTTAATTGGTCTAGGATTAGTAATCAGTTGACTAAAGATGTATAGGAGAAGCCATATTATAAAAGAAGAGGGGTAGCAGGGGTGTGATCAGCCCAAGTCACACGTTTGACTGGAGACAAACCCAACTCAGTGGCCCAGGAGCTGGTTTTGCTCCTTCCTGTGTAGAGAAGGTTCTTCTCTGTCATGATGTTTAAACCTGTAGCAAGTAAATTGACTTCATTAGGGAAGTGTATGGCCCTCAACTTAAGCAGTTTGCCTTAACTTCAGTTTAGTACCTAAACCTTTTGTCTTCTGTGGGAAACAGAAGGCACTTGGCCAAAACTCCCAAAACTTTCCAAGTCGGATAGTATTAAATATCTCAGATGGTAAATAACAAGTTTTGTTGGTACACTGTGGAACAACTGCTCTCCTGAATTAATGTGGGTGGAAGTGACTTCCCAGTTCATCTCTCGGGGTTGTCAGCTCTGCCCACAACCTTGTTTTGGAATCACTAGTTCAGTGCAGAGCTGCTACAGGTACCGTGAGAGTCCATGGGTCTGTCTGCAGATAAACTGGCGTAATGGGAGGGACAAGGGAATGTGTAAAATCTTTTCCAGGTACTTAGTTTCAACATACTTGGACTAATACAACAGTCAGGTGACCTTCCTCAGGTTTGAATTTACAGAGAGATGATTTGGGGTCCTTAATAATTCTTGAAAGCAGAACATGGGATCTTTATCTCTGGAGTTGGCGTTTGGTTCTGCTGTTTGCCCATAATCTGCTGCTTTGGGTAATGGCTTAGTGTGTATTTCCATCCTGATGTTCTGCCTTAGCTCAGGCCCCTGGGGATGGTGCATGCTCCTTCTTTACATGATTGAAAACCAATTTTCCAGTGGTACTTCTATTCTTTCCCATTTATATCCTCCTTCTGGCTATGTGATTGTTAGAATTCCCTGTGTTTTCTTGAGCTTGTAGTAAACTTGATTCACATTGAAGCGGGTTTGCAAAGTGACTGATGTTGCAAATTCATTACGGCTTCACTGAAGGATTAGAAAGATCCCTGGGAGAGGAAAAGTTTAGTTAACAAGCTGGGGGAGGGGAGTGACAACAGGAGGGTGAACCAACACAGAACTGTTTTGTGTTTGTTTTGGTTTTTTTCTTTCTTTTTATTTTTTTTTTGCAAGTCTCCCTGCCCGAGTTTCTGGTTGGAGCAGCCCAAAAGCGCCAACCTCGCTGAATGCTGCGGTTCAAGTCCCTCTTGTAAATCTCATGCCGCTGGCTGTGCAGCTCTGCTGGCTTGGCAGAGTGACCTCAGTCGCCTAAAGCTGACCAGTTATGTAAACGGACAGTACCAGTTTTGTGGCACTGCCCAGCAGAAATGTTCCTCAGAGCTGCTGGGTTCGCCCCACGGCTGTGCTTTGAGAGGCTGCGTCCGTACCAGGGCCTGCTACCTCCGTCAGACCTTCTGCAACACCTCCTCGTGTTTATGTTTCCAATGTTTGGCTCATTTCCCCTCTGATTTGGCAGCCTTCACGAAGTGCTGGTGTCGAAGAACAGGAGTCACAGAGCAAAGAGAGCAGCAGAGGAAGCTAAACTAGAGTTTTGCATATTTTCTATGAGTCACATTGTTTTAGTGTTTCGAACAAGAACAAAGAATGGAAAAATGTTGTGTTTGACTGATAGGACATCGATAACTCCTTCCCCACCTTGTTCATGTTCTGCTTTATCTTTGACATTTGGTCTAGCTTTGGTTTTTTACATGAATATGCATTCTGTATGAGGGAAGATAAACAATGGTTTATCTATTGTCTCAGTTAATCCTTCTCATTGTGGTCATCTTGGACTGCCTCGGGGAGTTCAGGTGAATCTTCCAGTGGTCTGAAACATCATCTGCTTCCAAGGAGTAGCAGGAAGTCCAGGAAGGTGCTGGAGAGGCAAACTTCATGCCTAATAGTAACTAGGAACAGGCTTTCAGTACATCGAATTACATAACAGCTACAAAAAAAGCTTGTAGTTTAAGTGCAGGAAGTTTTTATTATGAGGCTTTCTGGTTGTTTGGGGTTTTTTTGCAGTAAATGACTGGCAAAACCCTACTTTAGTGTTTATGTAATTGCACTTTGAAGGTCAGAGTAAGCTGTTCTGTTCCCAGTAGTCATTTAAATGTATCTATTTTAACTGATACTTTGTTAAAACAATGTTGGTGTAAGTATGCACTTTTAAAAGAAACCACCAACTTTTGTTTTTATGTATCTCTGGTGTGATATTTTGGTAGCTCTGGGGCCAGAGCGGGATCCTGAGCAGAAGGAAGCATTGCAGAGGGTCACTACGCCTGCGCCTGCAGATGTGGTAACATGATCGGTCTTGGCAGCTCTGCTCTGCAAAGTTGTGCCAATGAGATTTTTCACTCTCCTTGTTTTGCCCTAAATCTCTCGATGCAAAGGCAGATAAGGTCAGCCTAAATCTATGGACTTCAGCTAAGGCAACAGAAAACCATTCACTATGAGAATTTGATGATCTCATGTGGTTTTTGGGATTTGCAAAGCGCCATTCTCACCTGTATGCATGGATGTTGTGTGTGCTGAACTGAGTGTGAGCAAACTTTGCAGTATGGGCAAGAGCTGGGTGTTTGGATTGAACCGTGGATTGCTGCTGCCATTCCAACCTCAGCATGGAGTGGAGGAGCAGCGCATTGGGATTCTGGAGTCAAGGAGGGAAATGTTAACTGCTTCATTTAGGCTTTGCCTTCAGTCATGGCTGCTGCCTGGGCTGGTGCTACGTCAAACACCTGCATTGATCTGAAACTGTTTAAAAGGGCACAGTACAAGACTGTGAATAAGGAAAGTTCTCTGCTGTTTTGTCCCTTGGCTTGGAAAATTGCCAGTTGTATGTTGACCAGGACTTGCTGAACTGAAAAGACAATTTTTTTTTCTTTTTTTTTTTTTTTTTTTGTGCTGCTTTGGAGTCCATTTTTGAGTTGACTCCTCAGGATCAGGAGGATACAGCAGCTTGCTTGAGGTGGGGTTCACTGCTTTGTTCCTGCTGCCCCAGAGCTGGTCTTTCCTGGTATGTCAGCCTGCAGGCATGACTCGTGGGAGCCTTTCACAACATGGAAAGGTCTTCCCAGAGGAATTCCAGCTCCTCCAGGCATTTGCAAAGGAAATTCTTAATTGGATTAGATTCATAATACTAATCTGCTAATGACTGTTTGTTATGGAGATCTTGGAATTATCTTGTAAATATATTCACCTTCTTTTACTCCCCTTCTGTCTTTTTATCACATACAAGCTCAGTGTTGTTAAGATTGTACAGCTGCCAGTGCCAGTGGATGTGATAGTTGGGGATGGGAGGACTACTGTGCTTATTGCACAAGATCATATAATGCTCCTGATCCTTCCCTCTTTCTCCATTTCTGGCTGTTGTTTTAGATGGGATAGTGAAAGGGCAGCAGAGATGATTGGCACCTCTGACATCCGACTGTACTTCTCTGTGGGTATGAAGGACAGCCTGGGTGGGGAGTGTCCCTGTACGGTCATCAGTAACATAACTGTGTATTTATAGGAAGAATTGGGACTAAATATGCTTTTCCCTCTTAAAACAGACCTTTTTGAGCTGTAGGTGCTGCTGTTGTGGTGGGAGGAACACCTGCAGGAGGGCAGAGCTCCTGCATCTGCCTATGTAGGACAGACTGAGTCAATTCAAGATTTCGTTGTAGCACCGATACTGAAACAGTTTTTCAACACTCACCTCAGTTCTTCTGTTTATTGACCCACAGCAGTGCATGTTAAGCTGTTTTTGTTGCTAGACTGACTCACTGGTATGTGTCAGGTTCTTGAGTTTTTCCTGTGCTCTGGAGCCCTTAATCCTTGACTCAGTAGCAAATAGCAGGAATCTGCTGTGATGGAAAGGGAATACTTACTTCCAGAGCAGGAAAGAGGTGTATCTCCCTGAAAGCAAGTGGCACAGGCTGAATACTTAGGGAGTGCTGTCTGTTAGAGTATAAATCGTGTGAGAAGGATGTACTTGTTTTGGTTTTTTTTTAAACCGGTCAGGAGGTAAGCTTGGACTTGTGAAAATGCAAATGTATGTGGGGATATATAACATGGCTTTGTTACAAAGGTATTGAAGAAGTGAGTGTAGGCAAAAACATCTTGCCACGTCAGGTTACTGGCTAAACTTGTGCTTTTTGTGACACAGATTGTCAGAGTTGGCTTTTCCTCATTATAGTAATCGATTTCTGCTGTCTCCAGCTCTCCTGCTCGCTGTGTCTGCCCAGCTTCCTCGAAGGAATGCTGCAGTGTCCAGTAACTCTGTAAGCTGAGTAAAAATAGTGTTGTAGCTTCCCTTTAATAAAGGGGTTGACAGATACCAGTTGTAATGCAATCACATACCTTTTTAGGGTATGAATAAATGCTCCCTATAGCCAAAAATGAAGGAGAAAAAAAGTGTAAGTCATTGTTCCTGTTGGTGTATCAGATCTTGAGCACAAAAGGCAAAGAGCATCTCGGCCAGCTGGGGGGAATCGAGCGCCTGAACCCAACTCTAACCCATTTCTGCTGACGTGTGCTCTGCACGAGTCACTTGAAGCAAACTAGATGGAGCTGGAGATTACCGACTTTGAACCCTGCAGAAAGCAGTGGCCCGAGGATACAATTTAGCAGACTGAGAACCCCATGCTGAATTTCTGGCAAGCTCCGGTGATTGGTGTGAAACACCTGCCTGTACAGCCTCTGACTTTGGGCACGGCATCATGTGAACTTTCCAGTGATCTCCGGCTAGAATAGCAACAGGAGCAAGATATGAAGGTGATCCAGAAAAGGCAGAAAAGAATGTGTAGCCTGTTCTTAGGGGGTTTTTTGGTGGTTATTTCTGTCTCTGCTCTTTTTTCTCTCTTCCCCAGCATTCTTGGGAAAGCCTAGTCCACATGTAGATGTCAGAATTACACTTCACTTGTGCCTGTGTGAAGACAAATTCATGCTTTTGCTTTTATGAATCTGTCCTTCATCCTCTTCTGATGTGCTGCTTTCCTTTTTTCCACCTTATTGCTTCTGTCCTTTCACCCCTGTCTCCTTTGAACACATTCAGTATGGCTGGGGCTGAATGTGTTCACTTCTCAGAAACCTCTCAGACCTGTGTTTTGATTATTTTTTCCCACCAGAGATGTCTCTTCATTTATTGTTCTTTAAAGACAAAATTGGATGAAGTGATTCTCACCAGGGCTGTGTTGTTCCTCAGCTTTCTTTCTTTTCCCTGATGCTGCCCTGTGTGTCATCCTGCTTTGAGAAGATGACTTCTAATCTGTTAAGAAGATGGTGCTATAAAGATCTGAACACTTAATGAACCTGGACATTGAATTCAGGCTATTGTTACTATTGTCTGCAGCACAGGCATGAGCGATACCTCAGAAAGAAACAGGAGTCAGGATGTGCAGAATGTCTGAATTTCTGTTTGACCCACATTTTTCAAAGTCAACAAAGTCACATCCAAAGCTGGATGGTTCCTTAGGCAGATATGTCTCAAATATAAAACTAACAAAAAATAATAATCAAAAAACCTCACTGCAGTTCAGGTGGTATTATACACTGTTTAAATGCATATTTATTTTATATATGTATATCTTTTTAATATATATATGTAGAAATTTAATATCTTAAAAAAACAATGCTTCCTTTAATTTTTTTGTCAGTTGTTGATGAGGGTAATAACTAATGGGTTGTCTGGAGAATGGTCTGTGTGGGCTGGGTTCTTCCTATAAATAGAAGTCATTACATCAGGTGATCACATGTTTACATGCAACTTATCCAGTTTATTGGACTCTCCTGCTTGTCAGGTTGGAGGCAAAAAAGTTTCTCCTTCATGCCTTTGGAGGAAACTTCTCTGATTCCCCTTGAACCTCAGGACTGTGTGTGAGGGCACTGGGAGGAGGCAGGACCCCCAGTGAAGGAAGGGAGTTGAGGTAAGGTATGTGACACCTGCTTCCATGAGGTTGTACTTTCTCTTCCCAGGACGAGAGTAGCAAGAGAAATTTGATGAAGGATACAAGTAAATAAGTTCACTGGCTTTGAAATGTACAACATACTCACAAAATTCACAACAGACTTGTGAAATGGTACCTGGTTCTTAGGAACATGGTAGTACTGCTGCCAGAGGCTGGAACTGCTGGCCAAGCCTTTGCGGTGCTGGTTTAGAAGGCAGAATAAGCACACAGTCAATTAAATTTTGGCATCTGGAATATCCAGCGATTCTACTTAAGATTTGAAGAACTCAAGTCTTCCTTCATTCTTGTAGCATCGTGTAGAAGGATTGTTAGTGTACCTTTTTTTTTTCCTTGCATGCATCTTGTTTCTCTCTGTCTACCCATATAATGGTGTTTTAGTCCAGCTTCTGTTCTCTCTCTGTTGCTGAACCCTTATTTGCAGCTCTAGCCGTGCTGTTGGAAAGATGCATGCTAGGCAGATACAGCGTTCCAGATGATGGGATAATTGGTGACCTGTGAAACAGTCATTTCTGTTCCCTTCCTTGCATAGTGGCAGCCAAAACAACCATGTTCCAACCTGTTTGGTGGTGTCCAGGTCTCCTTGCTGGATGTTACTAATTTAGAACTTTTTATATAAATGCTCAAGACTTTCACTTCAGTGTAAATAAAGTTATGCTGGCTGCTGTAAAGGTTTTCCCACTAGTTCCCTGAGGGCTTGTTGCACCACAGGTAGAAGTATAGAGTCTGATGCTCTGTATTTAATACGAATTGCACTGCTGGCTTCAAATAGGTGTAACTTATAAAATATGTGAGCCTAACTGAGATCATAAAGTTCCTGAAATCTTAGTTTTAATGTGATCAGGTCATGCTTAGAGGTCTGTATAAAGAACAAAAATTATGCTGGGCTTTTCTGAAGTTTGGTGGTTTCTGCATTGGTGCTTGAGAAATCTTTGGCTTCTTCAGGAAGACTGTTCCTGGTACAACTGAGTATCACAATTTATGTATGTTAATGAGCAGAACTTGGCAACTTCACTGACTAATTTGCACTGAGGAGTAATCCTGACACTAGTGGAAGAAAGGAGAGAGCTGACAGTATTGCTAATAACCATTTTGGAGTAATTGAAGTCTGACTTCTGTTTTCAGAAAAGAGTAAGCTCTGCTTTGATCCGAGAGTACAATGGGAATGTAAGGGGGTTGCAGTGGGGAGCAACTCAAAGGGAGCTGCAGCTGTTGGCTTGTTTGGTGTGGTTTCATTCTGTATAAGGTATGGGCTCAGGGCACTGGATTCCAGGTGTCCTCCTCCAGCCTGGTTTTGGAGCAGCTGTGAGCAGAAATGTGTAACTTGGGTGCAGTAAAATGTTCCAAAGAGCTGGATTTGTAAATGATGCAACTTTCCCTGTTTCTCAATGGGGCTCTTGTAATGCACTGACAGTGAGGTTGGTTTCCTGGTTTGTTTTAGCTGCCATTGAGGCCCTGCTGTAGGAAGCCAGGGAGCCTTGTTCTTTATGAAGCTGGTAGAACAGCTGTAGCTCTATCCATCATAGGGATAAATAGGAGTCCGATAGAAGAGCTGAAAGCCTTCTTCCTTTAACTGGCAAACATAACCAGCATCTTTCATTATCAGCCTGTCATTGAGTCTTGGTAAGTTAATTAAAAGTTTTCTGAGAAGGAAAAATGTGTTTGCCTGCATATTTTCATGGGGTTACTATTTTCCCCTGCACAGAAACAAATATTTAAGTCCGATTGTTGAAAACAAGTGAAATGAAAGAGAAGTTATTGAAGAAAGTGTCACCAGACCCTGGTTTGTTTTCCTGCCACCATTCTCCCAGCTGGTAGCTGGCTGTATCCTGGTGGGTGCAGAGTGAGATCTCAGTAGTGTCAACGTGCCTTTGACGCAAGATGGCCAGGAATGCTGTGTGTAAATAACCTCAGGGCTGCTTATAACTGGTTCCTTTGAGAGCTGCAACCCAGTTTGTATTGGAGAAGGTGCCATTCCTTGGAGCATTTGTTTACCTATTTATTGAGGTCAGCAAAGTGAGGAGTAATTACAGGATTTAGACTAAGAACAGGCATCTGATGTATGAGAGCTCCAGAGTGTGAAATTGAAAAGCTAAGTGGCTTCATGCTATCATTTGCTTGGTAAAAACTCCTAATATACTCTTGAAGATTTTTTTTTATTTTATCATAACCATTTAAATTTTCTTTAAGAGAGGATTTGCATAGCATCCTGACCATGGCAAAGCAACACTTCTGATGTGAATTTCAGGATATGCTAAAGTTTTTTAGAAAGAAAACATGAGACTGGTATTATGGCAAGTGACTTCATGTCAGCATAGTGACTTTTGAATAGACAGTGATAAACGTCTTTAGTTTTCAGAGTCTTTGTATGTGTTTGCATTCCAGGTGTCTGTAAGTCAGCTTGTGTTTTTCAAGGCTGTCTTTGTCTTAAATCCAGAACCATGTTCTGCTGCGTAGATTTGATTTGGGTCACATCAAACCTTCCAGGTAAAACAGCACTGGCCACCACTCTTTCCTGTGATGGCAGAAGGGGAAACTCTCTGAAATGAAGGTTCAGTGAAATCATAGCAAAAAGCACAACTGACTGGTGTGTAGTTGAAAGGAAATGTGTTGTAACCAAAGATAAAGTTGGTGCTGTACAATTCCAGGTCCTGTTGGCAGCAAACTCTGACGGCTGGAGCTGTGCATGCTAATGAACCTATGAAGGATAGAGAGAAAGGGGCCACGGTGCTCCTGCCAAAGTGCTAATTCTTACCTTGCTTATGAAGATCAAGTATCTTGTTCAGATTTTAAAATCAGTTTCTTTTATACTTACAGTAAAAGGTTGAAGAATGTGGTCATACCTAGTCAATTAAAACAGCATTCTTTAGCGCTTCCCTGGCTTTCTGCTGAGACCCAGGCAATGCTCTGTGCTTGCTGCGAGGCCAGCAGTGCAGGAGCAGCCTTCATCAGTCTTTGTTAGCACGGTGAGCTGCCTTGATGAACAGTTCATTAACCAGGAGAGGCAGAATCAGTCTTTTAATACACTTGCTATAGCATCTAGGCCCTGACAGCGAGCAGAAAACCTCAGGAGGCTTGTCTGAGCATTAAAACCTTGCTGCTGGTCTGAAGCAAATCTTTCCCCTCCTTCCACAGGCCTTTGGGTAGCAGCATTCATTAAAAAGCTTCTTTAATAGTACTGTATGTGTAGGATTTCATGGTTGTGGAGCAGATAGTTCAAACACAACAAATGGGACAATAACATCCACAACTGAGAAGAAACCTGTTCTGACTCTTCCAGGCGTCTCTCAAGGTTCACCGTGGTATTGTTTCGTTGTAAAACGCGTGAGGTTGAGGTAACAGTTAAAGCAAACAACCGGAGGCGCCTGGCAGCTCGTGGGTCCCTGGCACGCCGCACGCGTCGGAATGGGGCAGACGTGTTCCCAGCAGTTCAGGCACGCTCGTCAGGAGCCTCAGAGGGTGAAAATTCACTAGGAACAAATCAAAGTCTCTGGGTTTTCTTCCCCTGGGGTGCTGGGAGGGGAAAGGGGAGTGGGTCAGATGCATCCATACTTGCTGTAGCTGCAGATCTAAGAGGTCGGTTTCTAGCAGGAGTAAAACCTGAGCTATTGCAGGATCCACCTTAGAGCTCAGCATGGATTTATTCTGCAGTGAGAACACGGGGATCATTTGTTACTCTGTTCGTTCCTTCTCCCCCTTCCCTGCTTCTGTTAGCAAAAGATTAGTTTGGGGCAGGGGGGAGTTTCTGCTTCAGCCAAGCATTTGAGGCTCTGTGTGAAGCAGGCAGTAGCAGAGGCTTTGGTACTCTCATCTAGAGCCTGATCCCTTGTTCATCCAAGTCCTCCAGGAAATGAGAAACATAAGCTGCAGGTATGTTAGTGCATATATGCAGAGCGCTGCATTTCTGGAGCGCCTGGAACACGGAGGCCTCTGAAACCCTGCACTCCTCCTCAAAATGGCTGCCAGATGTGTTGGCTCCACTGAATTCCCTGGAGCCTGACACCAGAAATGCTGAGGTTATTACCAGCCTGGTTCTTGCAGTGTTCTTCCTTCAGTCTTCCAGGCACAGTGCTGCGAGGACGAGCGTGGCCCTGGTGGCCGCAGTACCTGCGGAGCTGTCGCGGGCGGGCGGGCGAGCTCGGGCCAAGGCTTGCCGGGACTCTCTTTAAACAAAGGAAGCATGTTTGTTTTTACAGTTCAGGCTTGGGAGCCTGGGCTGGGATCCTGTGCCATTTTCCTATGCTAGGAGT
Source organism: Formicarius rufipectus (assembly GCA_013399695.1). Lineage (NCBI taxonomy): Eukaryota > Metazoa > Chordata > Aves > Passeriformes > Formicariidae > Formicarius > Formicarius rufipectus. Next base: position 174,084 of record VXAU01003378.1, on the reverse strand, counting down.
AAGATTCTCGAGGAAGACAGCCTCTCCCTTCGCTACAAAGCACAGCTCTTCCTGGCCAGCAAATACTCGTTCTCTCTGCCTTGTCAGGGTTGGAAACCTTGGAAAGCTGAACTTGGATTTGGTTTCATATTTGTCTGTAGGTGCAATAAACAGTACAGAGACTCCCAAACTACAGTCTGGCTGTCCAGTGTAGCTTCCTGGGGCAGTCTTGTAAGCTCCTTGCTGGTGTGGTTGCACTACTGCTTGGTCCCCTTGTGACCCTGTCAATCCCCATGGATCCCTTGTAACCTGTTTCCCAGTCAGTGGAAAATGGAGCTTCCAGATCTTACAGAAGCGCATCTGTCTGAGCATGCAGCCCGAGAAAGCAGAGTTGCTATGCAGCTACCTCTAGCAAAAGAAGGCAGAACTTTTAAAAGTATTGTCTTAAGCCACAATGCATGGTAGATGGCTTTTTTTCTGCCAGCAGGTACACTTTCCCTTACCACAATCAGCACTTTGTTCAAATAACAAATCTTAGTGATAAAGAGGTGTTGGAAAGTACTTGAGTTAGTAGTAGGATCTGTAAGGAAAGTGTATCATCTAACATATGCTGCTCTGCCTTTTACTGAGTAAAAGTGTTTCTCAAAATAGTCCTCCTTACTCCTTCATCTAATTTGCTTTGGTTTATTTCTAGCATCACAAAGAGAATGTCATTTCACTGTGATACAGCTTTTATAGTAAGTGCAGATCCATACGAGTAGGATGTATCCTGTGCTTCCTAGCCAAGGCAAGCTGTATATGGCAACACTTTTAAGAGTATTTGGGTTGTCTTAAGATAGAAAGTGAGTTCCACCATTAAGTGAGTGTGCCCAGGGATGGAGTACATCAGAACTGATGGGTAGACTTCATGGCAAGTTGTTCCGTTGGCCTCACTGCCAATCCGAGGGATGGAAATGCCTCTTGGATATACGAGTGCTTGCTGCACAGGAATCTATTTAGTCTTACATGGAGTAATTGAGTTAAGGAGGTGTGGTGTTGGAGGGAAGGTATGCATGTTGCACACTAGTGAGTCTTCCATTTATCTTTGCTGTTCGATTCTAAGAGTGTTCCGAAACCATGGAGCTGAAATGGGAGTCATGGAAGACTGGCTTCTTGGAGATGTCTGGCTAAGTGGATGTATGGGGGAGCAAATCCAGGGAGCTTCACCATAAATAAAAGGAAGTGCCTGGGAGCGGAACCTGCAGAGCTGCCCTGACTCGGGCTGTGTGGACGTGAGAAGGGTTCCAGAACTAACAGTAAATAGCAGTAAAGCCTTGCTTTGTATCTCTCCTGTAGCAACCCTCCGCTCAGCGAGGAGATGCTGCCGCCGGGGGAGTGGATGTGCCACCGCTGCACTGTGCGCCGCAAGGTAAAGCCTCTCCTGACAGACATGATCCCTCCCTTCCCACTGCCCACGGGAGACCTGAGCGCTCTGGTTTATACCTGCCTCTCCCCTTGTGTGTACATACACCACCAGAGTTGCTCTTTGTGCTTGCAGTTGCGAGGGCTGCGTTACAACAGGCTTAAAGAAAACTAAGGGCTCTGGATGAGTCTGTCGTGATATTTTTAACCTTGGTCCTAGGACCTAAAAATGAAGTGCCTGATACATTCTTGTCAAGCTGTGCCTTTTAAACTGTTTCCCTTCCCTCCATTTCTGGAAAGAAGGGAGAGCTGAAGCACAGAGGAAATGGGAATGGCTCCTGTGCTCAAGCAGGTGAGCTGCCTACAGGCAGACCAGGAATCACATTAATGAAGCTTTGGCATCAGGGCTGTGATTCTGGTTAATGTGTGTTTTTTAGAAGTGTGAATTCACAGCAGTTGCACATCAGCAGAGAGTGAAATCACAGTGAGTTATGATTTCCTGGGCTGTTGAACAGGATGGGGAGGAGATGATTGGGCAAGATTGTGGCTTGTCTTTTTTTTTTTTTTTTGCCTTGATGCTCCTTCTCCAGGAAGCTGTCTTGCACAATGTAAACATCTTATTGCTGTGACCACGTAAGGCTGCCTGGCAGAGGGTTTAGAAACTGCACCAAGCTCTCTAGCAACTGTTGTTCCCTTGAAGTGACACCCAAAACAGATTGGAAGAAAACTGTGTGCTCAGCCTTTTGTTCCTGAAGCGATTGCCTTGTTATGTTTCCAGGGTACTGTTCTGCCATCTGCTAACAGTAAAAATGAAGGTCACAAATCAAAAAACAAATAATAAAATAGAAAGAGAGAGAAAAAAAAATTCCTTAACTCTTCTGCATTAAAAATTGCCTGACAACACTTTGCTCCTTTTTTAGACCATGTTAGTGATGGAGTGGATTGGTTCCTCCACATGGATGATGCTGTCAGGCACTGGAGCACAGTTGCCCATCCTAGGCCGTACAGCTTCCCCTCCTTTTGCAGAATGGATCTTGTGGTGATGGCAGCGTGAAGTTTTTGCCTGTTACATCTCTCCCTGCCCACCTTGTTTAAGTTGCCTGTCATCAGGAGATAGCAGAGTGTTTTTGTATACTGTGCTTGTGTTCTCAAGCTGACCTTCTCAGCCCATATTGGGCTTCGATGCAGTGCCAGGGTTAATAGGCTGCATCAACAACAAACAGTCCACCATGGAGTTTCGCAGTGTTGGTAGGAACCAGTTGTCTGATTTGTCAAGCATTTAGGACTAGATGCTGTGAAATGTTGTCCTGATCTGGACTCGAACATGGCTATCCTCAAAGGAGAGACACATGCTAACATCCTTCCCCCTATCCTCAAAGGAGAGACACATGCTAACATTCTTCCCCATGCTTGGTTCTCTTCAGCTCTTCTGTCACCTGTACATTAGCTGCAATCCAACTGTTCTTGCTAGGTCAAGGCTTTAATGATTTCAGTTGTAGTGTGTAGCTTGAGTGTTTTCAGATGCTGTTTGTCTTCAGTCACATATTTGTCAAGGTTGATGTGCTTTGTCTGTGGCCTCCATGATAAGCCTGCCTATTCATGTCGTGCAGAAGCGAGAACAGAAGAAAGAGCTGGGGCAGGTAAATGGATTGGTGGACAAATCTGGGAAAAGGACCACCTCCCCCACCAGTGACGCAGACCTGTTGGACAGGTCTGGCAGCAGCATCAGGGCTAATGCGCATGCCAGGATCTTGGAAAGGAGAGCAAGCCGGCCTGGCACTCCCACATCCAATGCCAGCACCGAGACCCCCAACTCAGAGCAGAATGATGTCGATGAGGACATAATTGACGTGGATGATGACTCTGCCATTGCAGAAATGGACTGTGGGCAGCCCCAGCTGAAGCGACCCTTTGAGCTTCTTATTGCTGCTGCCATGGAAAGGAACCCAACGCAGTTCCAGCTGCCGAATGAACTGACCTGCACCACAGCACTTCCAGGTGAGGGATGGCTTGTCTAGTGTTGGTGAGGATGTCTGCAGTTGTATCCTGCTGCCATCTTGCCTCATTTTCCTCTTGACTCTGTGGTAGTTGTGGCTCCAGTGATGCTCGCTGGTGAGAGTGGAGGGTGCAGAAGTACCCCTGGCTCTCCTCCGTCTGTCCAACAGCAGATGCCCTTCAGATGTGAGCTGTGGGAACCACCACCTCCATCAGCACTTGCGACAGATGATTGTTGTTGTTACCTTTGTCTAGGTCATCAAAAAAATTCTGCTTGTCAAAATACTTGATTTACGATACAATAATATAGTAGCAAAGTAGTGATTAAGCATATAGAATGTAGTTGAAGTGATTGAGTATGAAATATACCTGTCCTTAAAGACAGTCTCTGTCACTTAAAGCTAGATTTAGTGGTTGATAAAGGTTCTTAAGTGGCAATCTTTGGCTTTTCTGTTTGCCTCTGCCCAAGGTTATTATGTGTATCTACCAGAAAGCAAATCTCTGCTATGTGCATAACCCAAAGCCTTTTAAAATTTGCTTTCAGGTACTAGTAAGAGGAGAAGAAAGGAAGAAACCACAGGAAAGAATGTCAAGAAAGCACAGCACGAGTTAGACCACAATGGTTTGGTTCCCTTGCCAGTGAAAGTCTGTTTCACGTGCAACAGGTACTTGACTCTTCCAGAGAAGCTGTCTGGTGTAGCTGCAGCCTTCCATTACTTGCTTCCAATCCTGTCAATAAATGAGGGAATAATCATCTTTGCTAAAGAACATGTGTTTAACCATGTCAGGTGTAGTGTGGCTTCTGCAGCCCTGCGTATTTTAAAATGTAGCCTGAAGACTGTCAAGATTGAGCCATTTTGTCTTCGGTATTTTTCTATTAAGAAAAAATTTTGAAGTGATGGTGGTTTAGTAAATGGAGATGTTTGTTTATGGTTCATGTAGGAAGTATGTAAGGAGGTGACCTGTAGGAAATAGAAATCCACGGAGAGATTTATAAGCCCAAGGCAAATAGGAATATTGTACTGAAATTGTAAATCTGAAAACCAGTACAAAATACTGATGGTTTTTATAACTGAATAAAAAACATGCACAGATCAGTTCCAATTCAAAATGTCAGTGAAAATTACACCTTTATTTCAGGAACTCAGTCAAAGTGAGTTTCTTTAAGTGGGATGGAGACTCAGGTGGGCTTTTGTGGCAAACAACCGAGAACTTTGTCATAGAGCACAGACTTCAACACCTGGGGATTCAGATGTAGTAGCTTTCCGGAGTCTGAGACTTGTTCTGAGAACATCTTGTTGGAGTACATGGCCCAGCTTTACATGTGATTCCTCCAAGGAAACTTGTAATATCCTAAATCTGAGATTTTCTTTTGATGTCTGAATTTTGCTCTAAATTAATGCTTTTGCCTTGAGTTGGTCTTGCAGAAGGTCCATATAAATCAAATTACAAATTGGAATCCTAAGTTTTGGTGCAAGCAGCAGTGTAGGGTAATTGGTGGGGAAAGATGAGCTGAAGTGGTTAGCCAAGCTTGCTGGAATGTTCTGTTTATATTCTGTATGGGGAATAAGATTTGGCTCTGTCTTTGCAGGAGTTGCAGAGTGGCACCTCTAATCCAGTGTGATTATTGCCCGCTCCTGTTCCACATGGATTGTCTGGAGCCACCACTTACTGCCATGCCTCTGGGGAGATGGATGTGCCCAAATCACATAGAACATGTGGTGGTAAGCAGGACTAGGATTGCAGTGTGGTAACTGGATCTGGAGTGGAACCTGACAGGTCCATTAAAGGACAAAATACAACAAATGTAAAACAGCTTTGGAGCTCTTATTGCTCCCTGTAATGCTTGTAAAGCTCTGCTGCAAGCAACGTACTCTCCAAAGGAATATGATGCTGCTCTCTGCAATAAGATGTAAAGATGGGGAACTCCTCCCTGTAACTGAAGCTGGCAGCTCAGATTGTGGCTCACTGACAGCTTGTTTAGTTTTTGACTGGGCTCCTAAGATCTAGATGAGCTTCCAGAACTGGGATACAAAGCAGCACAGTGCTACAAATAGGGGAAGTGATTCTTTGTGTGCTTAACCCAAAAAACTTTCATTCCAAGAGGGAGTTTTCATTTGTGGAAAAGTGGTATACTTGAGACTTAAATACTCAGGAAACAGGGGGCTGAAACAAAGGCCTTGTGCCCAGACAAACTGCTTCTGAGAGCATTGCTGCTGCTTAGTCAGCCTCTAAAAGCCTTTGTATTCATCTCCAGCAATGTGCCCTTTAACAGAAGTGGTTAGTGCAGCAGGAAACAAATAGTCTAAAGCTGAGCTGATGCTGTGCTGCCAGTGCTATGAGGCGTTATCGAAGTCTTAGAGTACATTAGAGTGACCTGCAGATCCCTAACTCCTGTGGCATTATCTGATCACCCAGCTGAACCAGAAGAACTTGACCCTGAGTAATCGGTGCCGAGTGTTTGACCGGTTCCAGGACACCATATCTCAGCATGTTGTCAAAGTGGATTTCTTAAACCGAATCCATAAGAAACATCCTCCGAATCGCAGAGTTCTTCAGTCAGTGAAGAGAAAAGGTTTGAAGGTACGTGTAAAGAAGTAGTTCTTGGTGAAAATCCCTGTGTATATCTTCTAGTTTGGAAGGGAAACCAACACATCCCTTAGGGATAGCCCCTGGGGAAGGAGGAAGAGGGTGGGGTCCAAATTAATGTGTTCTTGAGAGGTCTGGGAGTCAGCAGTTACTTTTCACTATCTTCAGGATTTAAGAAGCTCTTTTTCCTTCAGCAATAAGGCTTGACTATTACCAGTAAACCTTTAAATCTAGCACAAGCATAGAAGGTACAACACAAAACTTTCCGAAGGAGGCCCTGCAGTCAAATTTGGGGCTGCTGTGTTTGCTGCCAGGGTGCCTGAAAACTGCCATACAGGCTTCCCTTCTCAGTTAGTTTTGTTTTGGTTTTTTGTGGGTTTTTGGTTTTTTGGGGTTTTTTGGTTTTTTTGGTTTTGCTTTCTGACTTCTCTTATCCTGTAGTTGTACTGTAGTCATGCCTGACCTAAGGGAATAAAACCTATTAATTTCAGCATGGCTACATCAATTTGAAGTACTCAGTCCTTGATACTTCTAATGTACTGTCTGCAGGGTTCCTTTGGGTGAGAAAGCAGCAAACATGAAGCTTAGTGCTGATCGGGCACTTTGTTTAAGTAGTCATTCTTGAGTAATTGTTCTCATGTGTGATCTTCTTTCTCTGCAATTAGGTTCCTGATGCTATAAAGTCCCAGTACCGGCTTCCACCCCCGTTACTTGCGCCTGCAGCAATTCGAGATGGCGAGCTGATCTGTAACGGGGTCCCTGAGGAACCCTTGCAGAAGCACCTTTTGAACACTGAGCACTTAGCCAGCCAGACAGAACAACAGGAGGTAAATGAAGTCAAATGCTTGGACTCTGTGTTTGTCGTTGCTTTGGTACAAAGACCCTCTTCCATTTCAGTCATGATGGAGCAGTTGTCTAGGAAACCAATCTCAAACTCATGTCTGAACGTGATAGCTTGTCTTCTCTCTGACACCCTTGGCCATTAAAACTTCACTTTGGCTTTCCAGGTGAGATGTAAAACTCCTCATTTGACACTTCAGGAAAGTCTTCTGTCCTTAGGAGTGGAGTCAAAGGTTTTTTGTCTAAATGTTATCTTTATTTCCTGGCTGAAGGAAAATGCTTTCCACTTTGATTGTGTAAGGCTGTCTCTGACACATTTATTTGTATTTTAACATCACGTTTCTGGGCTGGTTTTTATTGTGGATGGAATTGGATGTGTAAATCAAGGTCAAATTAGTGTTTAAATCTTGTATGAAACTTCTGGCCAGATTCCACAGTGTGAAGACATGTAGCATTGCAATCAGTGATGAAGTCCTTCTGTTAGACAGGATTCTTCTGTGTGGCAGGTGCACATCCACCATGGAGCTTAAAATGTTTAATAAATATTTTGCTCTTCTTCCACCTTGTGTAAAAGGAGAGGTGCTCTCCACCCCAGCTTTGGCAGGTCACTCCCTATACCAGAGGTTGAGCAGCATTTCTTTCCAGCATGCTACAGAGTAAGTTGAAGGACTATGTTTGGATAGAAGCCCAAGTTAGAAAAAGACATGTTTTATACCAGCAGAGAGTTGCAGCACTTGACAAGTGAAAAGAAGGAGCAGTTTGGGAGTGAGGAAATGTGCCTGCTGCCCTCTCCCTCCTCTAATCTCAGCCCCTCTCCGTCCTGTCCCAGCACAGAGATAAACAGCGTGTAATTTTGGTTGTACTTCTGTTCCTCTGGACCAAACTTTCTCTTGACTGGAGGTGAGCACCAGAGCAGTTCCAGGCTGCATGCGAGCAGTCAGCAGCACAGCGAGGCAGCTGGACGTCCTGGAGCTGGGTGAACGATGGAATGGTTTGGAGCACTGCTGCCTCCTGAGCTAACCTGCACTTTTCTCTTCCTTCCAGTGGCTCTGTAGTGTTGTTGCGCTCCAGTGCAGCATATTGAAACATTTATCTGCTAAGCAGATGACTTCACTTTGGGACTCTGAACAAACAGAGAAGGCTGATATTAAGCCTGTTATTGTGGCAGACGGCTCACTCACCAACCCTTACCAGGCAGCTGACAAGGCACCCACACCTTCCCTCTATTCCATGTCATCCTGCACCTCAGGGATTACCACCCAGAATTCCTTGAGCTCCTCGCAATCCCAGCAGACTTTGTCACAGGAAGATGTCAACTCTTGTATAGATAAATCCAAGAAGGTGTCTTCTTGCGGGACTTCGAACGGGCCGACAGCTTCTGACATTAAAGTGAACGGGCCTCATTTCTATGGTGTTTCGTCTGAATCTTCAGCACAGTTGACTGACTCCCAGAGGCTAACGGGATCTGGGAACACAATACCTGTTTTGTCTCATCGGCAAACGTGGCCTCGGCCCCTCACACCCCCGGCGAGCTGTGGACTGCTGAATCACACCATCGGAACAGTCGTCAAAACGGAGAACGTCGCAGGACCCGTTTCTTGTGCACAAAGGGGCTCTGCGCCCGTGGCGAGTTTGCCGACGTCCATATCGAGCTCCTGTGCCAGCCTGGAGACCACCAGCACTTTGCAAAGGAAGAATGTGCAGACGCAGATCGGGCCGCCGCTGACGGCAGAGCTGCGCGCTGGGGGCTCCCCGCTCACCGCCACCCGGGCTCTCACCCCTCCCCAGGCTGCAGGAGATGGCATCTCGGCTGTTGGGTCCACAAACAGATTCTGTTCACCAGCACCACCTTCAGGTACGTGCTGAACCGCTGACCTTGGCCCCGGGGCTCAGAAATGTTCCAGCTAAGCCTTATTCAGAACCTCAGGGCTGTAGCTGTGTGCCCTCATTCAACTGGGAATCAGGCTGTCTGGGAAGGTCCAGGAGAAGGTTCTTTGGTCTCTTCTGTCTTAGGTCCCTTTGTGGGAGGCACAGGATGTATTTTTGCTGGCTGCATATACCTGAGAGGGGAACTCTGTCCTGAGAAGCAGGATAGTAGGTCAGTTTAATTCTGGAAAGTAACAATAGCTTTAAATCATTTGGCTGCTGCCTCACTGTTTCGACAACGGCTGTTTAAAACCCCAGTGCTGCTGTAAAACTACTGATTTGTTTCAAATGGCCACTTGGATTGCAAGGTAGTCAGTCCTTCTCACAAGTGCAGTTCTCTGGAATCTAATCCAGAGTGACTGTTCAGGCAGTGATTGTGTCCCTCAGTACAGGTGTGGTTGGAGTCTTCAGCTGCACAGCCTTGATGTTGGAGAAATGTAGGCTTGGGAAGCTGCACTCTGCTTAGGATCTGCTGGTCTGATACAGAGTAGTTATGCACTTGGATATGCCAGAGATCCTGAGTTGTACCCAAAAGACTTGCTAAGTAGTAGCAAGATTTGTAATAGAGTGTGTACCCGTTTTTCACTGTAGTTAAGTCAAAGATGTTGATGAATGTTGAAGTCAGACTAATTGCCCATAGCTCAAATTTTGCTAGAATAAGCTTTCACTTGCAAGATTCTCCTCCTCTCCCCTTTCCCCACACCAGCTCCATACTCAAATTACCAAACCCTTTGTGCATGTTAGGTGGAAAAAGTCGCTGAAAAACATGCAACAGAGGCAACAGAGCTGTCACTCCTCGTGCAGTTCCAAGCTGCTCAGTGTCAGGCGTGTGTGGAGTGGCTCAGGTCTGGTGATTGTATAGCAACAGAGGCAACGTATTTTGTAATTCTTTCTAAAATTCCTCAGTGAGTAACTTCTGAGCTTTGCCTCATGTTTGCAGGCAGTCCCCAGGGTACTTGGCCTCCTGGCTTATTGCTGAATACACTTGGTTACTCTGAGGCTGCTGATTTCACCGTGCCCTGCTTAGAAATGCAAGGCTGGGAGAAGTTCTGGTAGAGTAAATGAGACCATATTATAGATAACTTCTTCCTTGTGGTTTGAAGAGTGCTGCAAATCCTACATAATTTTGCAGTTACATTGAATAATTGTCTTCGGTGCAAAGCTTATGTTCTACAAAACGCAGATTAAATCATTACTTGGTGTGATGTCTCTTGGGAAAGGTGTAGATGTTTAGGTTTTCCATCTAACACAACGCATGTATTGTGTAAATCTGAGTACAAAAATCCAAATCTCTCATGATTTTTTTGCCACAAATTTCATATTTATAGTAGTTATAAACAAACCAAGTCAAGAATATCTGGTATCAAACAGCACATTCAAGGGATTTTGTTTCCTGGTGTTTGCCATGGCTTCTTTCAGCTTCATGACCACTGCCAAAGCAGGAACATTTTATTTTCTAAATAATAAAATCTGCTAACAACGGTCACATTCCTTCTGGACAACGATGTGCACCCCAGACTTTACAATAGTGTAGAAATAAAAATAGGGCAGTTTTATTTTGTATGTATGTCCACACCTACACAAGCTACTTGACAAATGTCTCTTAGGTTTAATAAGTTTTCAAGCTCCTGGAGAGTGGGTGCTCATCTTTCCTGGGTCTGCAGGACATCACAGGGAGTAGGAGCTTAAGAGTATAGGTCTAGAATTCCTCCAGCAGTTGGAGGTGAGGCAGAAGCTGAAGCTGGCTCTGTGCTGGAGGCACACACAAGCCCTCCTGCGAGCAGAAGAAAGCTCCTGGCTGCTAGTTCAGGCCTTTCTCAAAGCATGACTGTGAGCAAAATGAGTCATTCAGAGCAGCTTGGCAGCCCGAGGGCATGTCTGGAGAACGTCACAGTGACATCTCTACACCATCTCTCCCTGTAGATGGTAAGGTCAGTCCCAGCACCTTATCCATAGGAAGCGCTTTACCCTCCTCGCTCACGTCGAACTCCGCAGCAATGTTGGACTTCCCCACTTCCCTGAAAGCCTTTATGGATGGTGGTGAGTATTTAATTCATTATCGGTCTCTGCTAGCCCTCTGTGTTTGCTTCCCCAAAGCACTCCTTGCTTGAGGAAAGGTTCCAGAGATAAAGGGTTGCAGACAGGTGAGGGAGGGCCTGGGTATACATTACCTTAAATATGTCACATGCTTCCCTGCTCATAGTGTTGCCAAGGCAGCAAGGCCAATGAAGTGTTTCTGCCTGAAGCTTTTCTGGGAAAGGATCACATCTGGTCTGCTTTCCAGGTGGAATTCACATGCAGGAACCTGCAGCCCTGCCATGTTGTGGTGCTTGCTGCAATCTAGAGCTGTTCCTAGCAGGCGTTAAGTCCAGCAGCAATAGGTCTTGTAGTGGAGCAGCCACCTGAGTTGTGATGCTCTAATGGGTCCATTACTTTCTGATTTATTTCTGCTTCTGTCAGTCTCCTAGACTGACCTGGGTTTTATTTCCTTTTGTTGCACTTGGCAAGAGATGCCAGATGCTGTGAAGTGCCTTCAGGAGGGGATTGCTGAGCAGCAATCATCAGTAGCACAGTGAGGCTGTTGCCAGAGATGACTTCTACATCTGAAGAGCAGCCTTTCTGGCATTGTCAGTGTGATGCTTTTTTCTTGGGTGAACCCCAACTGCCCTCTCTGCTATTGGGAAAGGCTGTTGCAGCTCTTCCTCCTCTCCTTGCCATTTTAACTGTCATTGATACGGAGAAGGCTCTTGGACGAATTTACTCAGCCTCCTTGCTGCAAGAAAGCAGACCTCTGTAGGACTTTATAATACTTCAGAGCTACTAGATGATCTGCTTTGAAGTTCATTAATAATATTATCTGAATGTCCCGGTTTGGTTTAGTTGACCCTGCTGTGAGTGGGTGACTGGAGCATGAACCTGTAGCAGTGTCAAAGGTAGCACAGCTCTCTGTGATGCAGGGCTGGCCTGTCTAACCATATAACAGGGCTACACAGGAAGGACCCAACGTGCTGTCCAAAGAGGTGCAATGGCCACCTCTGCAGGCCTGTTGATTCTGAGCCAAAATAGCAGACTTTCAACTTATATCAGTTCTTGTTCCCTCAAACTTCTGCTTGCTCCCTCAGCTGTAGTTCTCTGGCTCTGGTTGGCACTTTCTTCACACTCTGCTTACAGGACGTGTATGAAGTAATAGCTCAGCTATGTGCAAGAGTCTTGATATTGCAGAATTGGTCGAGTCTTTGCTGTTGAAGCAAATGGCAAGTTTAAAAGTTAAATCCACTGCAGCTCAAATTGCACCCTTTCCATGAATAACTTACTAATTGCTTTTTGTTTATTAACAGAGATTGAGATAAATATGCTGGATGAGCAGCTGATCAAGTTTCTGGCCTTGCAGAGAATTCATCAGCTCTTTCCTCCCAAAGCTCAGTCTCTAGCAAGCAGTGTCAATTCCCATCAGCAATCTCCTGTGGGAAACCACATTGAAGGTAAGAGCAGCCCTAGCATAGCTGGCTTATGTTGAGCCATAGCTTTTTGACACTCCCTTGCCTGTTCCTTGAAGGAGATCTCCCTCTTCTTCTGGGATCTGTCTGATAGAACCTTTCCTCTTCTTTCCTCTCATCCCCCCCCTCTGGATGATATCCACTGGCCAGAAACTCCTTTAGGTTCCTCTCTGTAATTGTTTACAAGTTTCAGCAATAGAAATACTTTCAGTAGCTTCCAATTTTCTGTTGGAAATCTTTAGTGAAGTTGTATTTTATTCATCTAATAATTATGAAAAAATGGGAAGGTTCAGCTCAGGTTTTAGGTGGGGTTTTTTTGCCCTCACCTTTGAGATGGGCTTGTGAGACAAGCACAAGAATTGGAGGAACTGGGGCACAGAATATATGTGTGACATTGTCATTGCCCATTCAGAATAATGTCATTGTCAAGCTGAAACCACTAAATATGACTAATGCAAATAATGGAAAACAACTTGTATGTCTCTTGGAGATCTCCAGATTCCTGAGCTTAGTGTTGGCTTTGCTTACTATCACTGCCATCACCTAAAGCTGCAGGGCAAATGTGGATTCGTGTTCCTCTGCATGTAGCCAGTCAGTTTAATCTGCTTTCAAGCACTAAGTGGACAGCCTTGTTGTGGAAGCAGTTCTCTGCTCCCCCTCTGCTATGCCTCTGGGGGTAGATATCCCAGATAAGATCTTTGGAAGTCACTCAGTAATCTTTTTCCGAAGCTCTGTGCTTGCCTGCTGTAGCATCATGGCATTCCCTGAATGCTTGTCAATCTTCTTTAGATCTGCTGTAGGACACAGCAGCAGGCTGTGGTATGAGCTGCCTTCCTGGTCTGGAATTCTTCAGGAGTCTGCCTTTCTCAAGGCAGATTGCTGCTGTCTTAACCCATCACCCTTTTTGGGCAGGAACTGATGCATCCCACTGGCTGTTTAGCATTGCTGATGAAATGTTAGACCCAAAGCCTTTAGTGATCCTTGCAGAGCCAGACAGCTGAAAGGGCTCATGCAGGGCAGCTGGGCAGAGGTGGAGCTGCACCAGAGATGCCACTCGGTGTGGCCACTGTTCCTGACGTAGGTGCCTCTGCAAACGTCTTTCATAATCCTCATGTTCTGTTCTTTAATTTCATGCTCTTGCTGTAACACTGTCCTGCAGACGTGGTGTCAGGAGAGGCCTCAACTCAGTGTATAAGGGATTTAGCTCCAGAAGACAGTGCTGAAGTCCTGCCTAGGCATGTGTGGCCCACTGGAGTTTGATATCTGTTCCACAGAAGATTTTCTGTCCAGTTAACATGGGCATGAGTGTGTGTGATTTGAACTTGGAGCTGCTCTGGGGGGCTCAGCCCTGGACCAGCTGTTGTCCAGAGAGCCACGGCGTCCAACCTGAGAGTAAAGGAGTCTGCTCAGTAAATCATCCCATCCTGGGAGCTCAGTTGGTCCCTGGCCAAGCCCCATTTCAATCCATGTGTTTCTCCTGCAGCTTCACTAGAAGTAAAATCACAGTTGTTAAGATGGTGGCATTCACCAGCACCAATTTTTTTTTAAGTGGCACTTTCGACAGGAAAGACTGAGCACTTTGATTACCCAGAGTGTAAGAGTTTAAGCAAGAAGCCAGTGGTAGGAGGCTTGTGTGTTCCTCAGCATGGCTCCATTGTGCACACTCAGTGTTAATGCTCCCCCATTTCCACGGCTTCTGTGGGTTATTGGAGAGTCATTTTCTCCCACTGGCAAAAAGATGTTTAATGCACAAACATTCCTAGAGGGTTGGGAATTGGAGCTTAGGCCAAAGCTGACTGCATCCTCCATAGAATCTGTGTTTTCTGGGCTGGGGATACTGGGGTCAAGCAGCTTTCCCAGCTGATAACATTGTTCAAGAAATTTCTTTTTATCTTGCAGCGCAAAGAAAGGAAGTGCAAGCCCGGGCGGTGTTCTATCCTCTGATGGGCTTGGGGGGTGCAGTCAACATGTGCTATCGAACCCTCTACATTGGGACAGGTGAGTAGCTTTTTCCTGCCCTGCCCTTTCAGAATGGAGGCAGTTCTCCCTGGCCCTCCCTGAGGTGTTTGCCCAGTGGGTGTCGAAGGAAATGGGCTCATCGTGGCCAACGTGCTGAGATTCTGCTCTACCCAGAAATGGGGAAATCCCCCATCTGCTTCACCCTGCGTGGAGTGGCACCTTCATAACCTGGTGTCAAAACTAGAACAGCTCTCCTGGGGATTCAGTGCCTGACTGATGGACAGAAGGCTTCTGGTTTGCTTGCAAGCTTCATTTCTTGCTGCTTAGACTCTTCTGGTGCTCTGGGTAGACCCAGTAGCAGTGAAATGCTCTTCAACCTTCGTGGAGCTGCTCTCTCCCTTCCCCCACTGAAACTTTGTGTGGTGGCTTATCGAAGCATTATTCATGCAGTCCTGAGAGCAGGACAAAGGCAGTTGCTCCCCTGTTGTTTTGCTAATTGAAGTTTAATTCTGTCTGTTGTTCTCTGGTGCCTGACAGTTTTTTTTCTTCCAAAGCAACTGAGCCTGTTTTGTCCTCTCCCATGACAGGAGCTGATATGGATGTGTGCCTTACAAGCTATGGTCACTGTAACTATGTGTCTGGCAAACATGCCTGTATATTCTATGATGAGGTGAGTGGCTGCCTGGGTTTTTTATTATTATTTTTATTATTTGGTTTGCATGGCAATGGGAGTTGGAGATGCAGGCAGCAGGTTGTCTTTGTGTGGTGCTCCTATATGGACTACAAAGCAAGAGCCAGGGCTCAGTGTGTTTCACTCCAGCGAAGGCTGTGTCAGCATTTTCTGTCAAACCCTTTTCTGAAGCCCAGAGCTCTGCCAGCATGACTTCTCTGAGCTAACTGCCTGTGGGCAGACTGACCACAAGTCGGCTCTGTCACTGCTGGTGACAGGAGAGAAAGTCATAGTCTTGATACTTTTTGATCCAGATGTGTTGTTAATAAAAGCTAAACTTTACATTTCAACATTGAACCTCAGCTGTAACAAATCAGGGAATTGCTGAGTCCCCTTTTTTCAAGTGTGATGGGGGAGCAAAGCATTCCTACCATCTGTAGTAGTCTGTATAAATTAGCTAAAATTCTGGTGAATCTCACAGCATAAACAGAAACCTTGAGTTTCTCCTTAACTACAGCCCAGAGATTAGTTTGTTCTTGAGGTAAACAGACCAGCAGGCCTGCCAATAACAGCACTGCTGGAGATGTCTCTTAGCATGGAAAGGGACTTTGAAGCAAGATCAAGTCTTTTATACTACCATTTGTCAACCAGCTCCTGAGCAGGATCCAGGATTAACCCACAGCCAGCTTTAGCCATTCCTCCAGTGCACTACAAGCTACAGAACACACTCTGTAATGGGATCCAGACCATAAACCTGTCTAGAAGCATATACAGTGGCCAGTCCTAAATCAGGCTCTAGGCACTGACCTTCCACACTCCAGGAGGTTTTCTATTGCTGTGGTAACTCTGGAGAGGGAGAATTCCCCTTGCCTGAGTTCTGTTTGCTAATTCTCCTGCAGTCTAGCGGCTTCCTTCAGAACTTACTCCCCTGTGCATGGGGAGTTTTTGTGACTTGATTAAAGCTCTGTAGTCCCTGGGGGATAAGGTCTTCAGCTCTCAGATGATTCCTGTGAGCTAACCTGAAATCTCCTCCACTCTGTCAACATCCTCTGCAAAGCTCAGCTGTGTGTGGTGCTGCTTGTGTAACTCTGTGTGTCATGGTGATGTCTGCTGGCATCTCAGTGTCTGCCCGAGGCCTGGAAACCCCTCACTGCCTCTGTCCTGTGGCTGCTGCAGCACGTGGCATCCCGTTTGCCATCTTGTGCCTGCTTCCCAAAGCACCCCTCTTCCTGCTGGGCACAGGTGTTGGGCCAAGTTTGTATCAGGTGTGACTGTAAAATGGTGTGCTTGCTTTGTGGGCATCAGCTTGAATATCCTGTTTCCAAAGGATGATGTGTTGGTCCAAGTGCATAGGTAAAACCCACTTCCCTTTGGCCCTCCTTCCAAGCAGCTGAAAAAGGTGGTTGTTCTGTGAGTGTGAGCCATGCAAGCTGGAGGATATTTAACCATCAAGGTTACTAGAGAGGAGTTGTGATTCAAAGCTCAAAAACAGTGCATGGGCAGAAGCCTTTCTTACTAACAGAGGGCAGGTTTAGATTGGATATTAGGAAGAAATTCTCCCCTGGGAGGGTGGTGAGGCTCTGGCACAGGTTGCCCAGAGAAACCCTGCCTGACTGCCTCATCCTTAGAAGTGTCCAAGGCCACGTTGGATGGCGCTTGGAGCAACCTGGGATAGTGGAAGGTGTCCCTGCCCATGGCAGAGGGCTGCAAGATGAGCTTTAAGGTCCCTTCCAGTGCAAACTGTTCTATGACTCAATGTCTTGATTCCTTCCTCTTCCCTTTTTTTTTTCAGAATACGAAGCATTACGAGCTGTTGAACTACAGTGAGCATGGGACGACTGTGGACAATGTGCTGTATTCGTGTGACTTCTCGGAGAAGATGACGCCCACTCCTCCCAGCAGTATTGTTGCCAAAGTGCAGAGTGTGATAAGTGAGTGTTAAGACAGAGCCAGCCCCATGTCCTGCCCCGGGAGATTTTGGAGGGGAATGGGAACGGGTGAAAATCGATTCCTTGTTGGTGCCCATTGTTCCACAGTGGCTGGTGCACCCCTCGCAAAAACCACAGGCCTCAGCCCGGGTTACACAGGACCTTCCTCTGGCCTGCGGAGTGCTCTGCTCTGCTGTTAACACCCCTCCAGTGCTGAGTTCCCAAACTCCAGGCCCTGGCAGCAGCCGTTTGGAGCAGCCCTGAGGTGTTTCCCCATGCATGTCCTCCCTTCCCAGGCTGAGAGAAGATTTGGGCTGTGCTGCAGGCATCCCATCCCCACGTGGCACACTCCTGTCCTCCACCTGGTCAGCTTCCCCTTTTTGGGCTGCCAAAATAGATCTGTAAATGCCTCTAACTTTGCAGGATTGTGAGGAGATTCCTGTTTCCCTCAGATCAGCTGCTCTCACAAACTGAAATGCCTCATGGCTGAAGGGTTTTACCCTTGAGGCACCTCAGCAGTAACCCCTGTTGATGAAAACAAGCTGCCACCCATCTGCCTAAATCTTACCACTTTTTAATTCTTTTTCAGAACGACATAAAAGCAGAAAACAAGAAGAGGAGCCACATGAAGAAGCTGCTGTGATGAACTCACAGGCACAAGGGCAGCCTCGGAAACCTTGTAACTGCAAAGCCAGCAGCTCCAGTCTGATCGGGGGCAGCGGGGCTGGCTGGGAGGGGACGGCCCTGCTCCACCACGGCAGTTACATCAAGCTGGGCTGCCTGCAGTTCGTTTTCAGCATCACCGAATTTGCGACCAAACAGCCCAAGGGGGACACTGCCTTAGTACAAGACATGGACTTGGAGGAGAAGCTTTCTCTGAAACCCCACCAGGTGCCCGTGCTGCGGTCCAACTCAGTTCCCTAGGAATTTTTAGGATGAGAGCTTTTGGAGTAAGGAAAACACCCTCAGACTCTTGCAATGCAGAAATGTACAAACCGAGGTGGGATTTTTCTGTGTCGGCCAAGAGACTGTTCACTCGCCGTTTGCATGAAATGAAGAACGTTTAACTTTTTTTAATTTTTCTTTTTTGCTCAAGTTTTAGGGGCATTTGCACATATATTTGTACTATACATTTCATTTTAAAAGGAAAACTGCAGTGAGAGCAGGACGTGTCAGAGCGAGAGGCGACCGCTGTCTGACTCAAGGACTCTCTCTGACAGATAGTTCCCATGCAGTTGTAAAATAATCAGAAACTTGTTCTATTTTGTGCCAGTGACAATAGTTTTATATTAAAAGAGAAATACAGTTTTCATACAGCAAATCTATACAATATCATTGTTTTATTTAATGTAAAGAAGCGCTCTTCTTCCCACAGTTATTTTTTCCCATCCCTCCCTGCTATGGTTGCACTACAAGTAGCTACTGTGTATTATGGGCAGTGAGAAATGAGTTCTTTTCCTGGTGTCCATCCTATTTTTTATTTCAAATAAGGAAAAGTGTTGGATTCTGTGTAAATACATCAGTGATGGCATTTTTCAATGTTTTAAAGCTGTGTACAGTGCTACATGTGGTATGACGTTCCTCAAATTGTCTATTGTAGCAGATCGTTTGTCGTAACCTGTCTGTCTCTTTTGTTTCTCTGCCACCTCCCCGCAGCAGAACAGCTAGTTCCACTGTACATAGTAATTGTAACGTTTTAGACTTTACAGAAACTTTCCTGTATTCTGTATATAAAAAAAATACTTCACATTCTGTTTTCTTGACTGTCTGTCTTCACTCGTGTCACCACAACCTCGAGCTTCCCCAGAGTGTCTGCCCGCAGAGGAGGAGCCTGAGGTGGGAGACAAGGCTGGGATGGATGGATGGATGGATGGATGGATGGATGGATGGATGGATGGATGGATGGATGGATGGATGGAGCCTGGTGTCCAGCAGTGGGCATGTGGTGGGATGCTGGTGATGTGGGAGGGAAGACTGGAAGGTAATAAAATCATCAAAAAGGGGTTGAGATGGGAGGGACTTTTGAAAGTCATCTAGTCCAACCCCCTGCACTGAGCAGGGAAGCCTTCAGTCAGCTCTAACCTCACCTCAATGTTTCTAGGGATGTGGCACATCCAGTTCTGGGCTCCTCAGGGCAGGAGGGACAGGGAATGCCTGCAAACATCCTGGAAGATGAGGGGACTGAACCACCTCATTTCTGAGGGAAAGCAGAGGGTGTTGAGCCAGTTTAGCCTGGAGAGCAGACTGAGGGGATCTTACCATGTGTTTGAGAATCTGAACGGGGTGTGTCAGAAGATGGAGCCAGGCTCATCTCATGGGTCCTGAGCGAGAGGCAATGGGCAGAAATGGGAACAAGGGAAGTTTCACCTGAACACGAACTTCTTTACTGTGTAGGTGCCTAAGCACTGCAACAGGCTCCATGCAGAGGTGGTGGACTCCCTTTCCCTGGAGATGCTCACAAGCTCTCTGGGCAGAGTCCCGAGTGCTCCAGGGGCCCCTGCTCGAGCGGGGGTGGCTGGACTAGATGCCCTCGGGTGCTCCCTTACGACCTGGACCATCCTGTGCATCTGTGACCTGCCCCCGCTCGGGGCAGGCGCGGCGGGGTCCGGCCCTTCGGGAACAGCGGGTACCCCGGGGCATCGATGCGGGGCCGGCGCAGAGCCCACACCCTCTCCCCGGGGCCACGAATCCACCTCGCTCAGTCGGTCCCGCGCACCTTGCCCCGTCCGTCGGTCGGTCCGTTCCGCCGGCGGGGGGAGGCGGGGTCGGCAGCGGGGCGGTACCGGCGGGGCCGGGCGGAACCGGAGGGACCGGCGGTGCTCCCGGAGCGGCGGCGGTGCGATGGGGTGGACGCTGCTGTGTGCGGGGCTGCTGCTGGCGCTGTACACGCTGCTCCGGCACGGGTTGCGCAGCGTCCCGCGGCCGCCCCGCACTGCGCGGCCGCACCGCCATCGTCACCGGTGAGCGCCGGGACCCACCCGAGACCCACTCGGGGCAGGCCCGGCCCCCGCTCACCCCCGCGCTCCGCTCCGCAGGGGGAAGCAGCGGCATCGGGGCCGCCACGGCGCTGGAGCTCGCCCGGTGCGGGGCCCGAGTGATCGTGGCGACCCGCAGCGCCCTGCGCGGAGAGGCCGCCGCCAGCCGCATCCGCACGGTGAGCGCACCCCGCACCCCCGGGAATCCCCGGCGCACCCCACAGCCCCCCATGGCACCCCACGGGCAACTCCAGGAGACCCCCCAGGATACCCACTATGCACACACCCTCGGGGCACCCCGACGGGACGTTCCTGAATATCACATGGGCACCCCTAGACCCTCCCACGTGCACCCTGAGGGCACTGCCATGGCACTGGGGGTACCACTGAGACACCCACAGGGGCACCACCAGGACACCCGATGGGACATCTCTGGGCATCACATGAGCGGCTCCCTAACACCACCCACGAAACCCCTGGGCACACCCAGGAGAACCTCTGGTACACCCCAGGGACCCAGAAACACCCCAAGGCATGGGCGCCCTGTACCATGGCAGGGGCTGCACAGCTGTCCCCCTGCCCCCATACTGGGAGGCCTCAGCACATTGCAGCCCCTGGCACCCTGCAGCCCTGGCACCTCGGGCCAGATCCATCATCCCTGTACCCGCCTGGATCCACCTCCACCCCGCAGCACCCCAAGCCCTGCTGTGCCCACAGGAGACGGGGAACGAAGAGGTGCGGTTCATGCACCTGGACCTGGCCAGCCTGCGTTCAGTGCGAGCCTTTGCCAGCGCCTTCCTGCGCCAGGAGCCCCACCTGCACCTCCTCATCAACAACGCGGGTGAGCGCCTGGCCCCGCATCCCCTCTGCACCCTCGGGACACCCACCGCGGGCTGACACTGCCTCCTTCGCAGGGGTGAGCGCCGGGGGCACGACGGAGGACGGCTTCAGCCTCGCCTTCCAGGTGAACCACCTGGGCCATTTCCTACTGACGCAGCTGCTGCTGGAGCGGCTGCGGAGCTGCGGGCCCAGCCGAGTGGTCATCGTGGCCTCCAGCGCCCACTGCGCCGGCCGCCTGCGCCCCGGCTCGCTGGGCCGCCCGTCCCCGGGGCTCTTCTCTGCCTTCCAGGACTACTGCGACAGCAAACTGGCCAACGTGCTGCACGCCCGCGAGCTGGCCACGCGGGAGCGGGACACGCGGGTCACCTGCTACGCCGTGCACCCAGGTAGGGCCCCGCCGGGGTGGGCTCACCGGCCTGGGCTGTGCTCGGCACACCTTTGTGACCCTGAGTGTCCCGACCTCCTGCTTTGCATGGTGAAGTCTTTTGCAAGTGGGGTGTTTTGCACGGGGCGGCCTTTCCACAGGGAATTCCTGCACATTGTCCCCTTGTGTGGTTCCTCTGCATGGTGTGTTCCTCTGCAGTGTCCCTTTTCACAATGTGTCCCTTTGCATGGATGTCCCTTTCCATGGATGTCCCCTTGCACAGCATGTCCCTTCACACAATGTGTCCCTTTGCACGAGTGCTCCTGTGCACAGCATGTCCCTTTCCATGGAGTGTCCCCTTGCTCATGTCCCTTTATACAGTCTCCCCTGTGCACACTGTCCCTTTGCATGGATGTCCCTTTGCCCGTGTCCCCTTCCACAAGTACCCTGGCACGGGGCACCGCGGCAGGGCCGGTGTGGCAGGGCCGGTGTGGCAGTGCCAGCGGACAGTCCCAGCCACGCGGCCGTGCCAAGGCCAGCCCGGCCGTGCCCCTCGTGTGCCACGGGGACACTCCACGTGCGCTGTGCCCGCACAGGGTTCGTCAACACGGCGCTGTTCCGGCACGCGCCGCCGTGGCTGAAGCCGCTGCTGGTGCCGCTGGCCTGGCTGCTGTTCCTGGAGGCGGCCGAGGGCGCGCGGGCCGTGCTGGACTGTGCCACGCGGGACGGCCTCGAGCCCCTCAGCGGCCGCTACTTCACCCACGGGGGTCTCCGACAGCCGTGGCCGCCGGGCCGCGACGACCGCCTGGCACGGGCGCTGTGGGAGGACAGCGAGCGGCTGGGGGGGCTGGGGGGGGTCGCC